>CM073768.1:15736089-16031586 GCA_037158775.1 Hetaerina titia | reverse complement strand
ACTCACACTGTAGATGATTTGAGCTTTCGGCCTACTCCGAGGCGGTCAGACTCCAGTTAATGTAGGTTTTTGGATGAAAACAACTATCATATAAACATTTTGTAACTCCAAACAAAACCCAATCCAGCAACCTCATCTACATCAGGTCCCTCTTCATCTCCGCGTACTTCCTTCTCCCTTCATCCCGTCCAACATTCCTATCCTGTTCCTGCCCTTTCCTCGCTTGCCCAACATCCTACCTCTATTACCTTCTTCAACATTCCACTACCGCTCAAATACGCCTTTCATCCATTTTTCCTGCGTCCATAGGATTTCTCTCAACAAACCCCTCTCCTCACCCACCATCTCCAATACTTCCCATTTGGTTTTTTTTCGGTCCATTTCACCTTCTCCATTCTTCTCCACACCCACATTTCAAAAGCCTCCAATCAACGTCTAACCTCCTGCTTCAGCGACCAAGTTTCCGCGCCTACGCTCCATATCAGAGTTTTTACGAGTCTTGTCTTAACATCTCTACTCAACGTCCCCGTCATCAACTCCCTCCTCCTTGAGAAAGCCTCCTTGCCTAGCGCAATTCTTCTCCTTACGTCCCTACCACTTTGACCGTATTGGTCCAAAACACTTCCGAGATATGTAAACTTTTCTACCTGCTCTAATTTTTTCCCCGCCTATTTTAATATTTAGCTTAGCCTTTTTCTTTCTGGAAAATCGCATAACCTGTGTTTTATTAATATTAATTCTCATCCCATATTTATCGCACTGACCCTCCAATTCACTCAACAATGCTTGCAACCCCTTGGCTGACTGAGCAACTAATGCTTGGTCATCAGCAAACCTAACCGATTTTACGAATTCCCCTCCGACTTTCATTCCTATCTCCAGTTCTTCCCATGCCTCTTTAATCATTTCCTCCACATATTCGTTGAACAGCACCGGTGACAATGGGCAACCCTGCCTTACACTTCTTCCTAACACTGCCCATCCGGACTCTCCGTTCCCCACTCTCACCCGAGCAGTCTGAGGCATGTACAGGTTGCGGATCAGTCTCCTATCCCTCCAATCCATTCCTATTTTCTGCAATACACGAATTAAGTTTTCCAAATCACCTTTTCAAACGCTTTTTCAAAGTCTACAAAACAGGCAAAAACGTCCAGATTGTAATCTATATTCCTCTCGATTAGTGATCTCATTCTTCTTAAAACAACTTGTTCTATATCAATGCAAATTCCTCTTCAATAATTACATTTTCCTCTTGAAAGGTTTTTTCTCATGAATATCCTTTAGAGTACAGAGTGAGCTTCTCCTCTTCTGATCTTCTAATATGTACTTCATCGTTCTTCACTTTGTCCGTCCGTTCAATCTTCAGCGTCCACCTCCATTACCATGTTTCAAATGCTTCTAATCTTCGCTGATCCATTTACCCAATACGAAGTGTGTTAAAAAATAATAAGAATTTTAATTTTTTCGACAAAATATTTATTTATTCTTATACATTGATGTTGTCACCTTCAAATTAATCCAAATTGGAGATAATGCACTTGTGCCAGCGCTTCTTCCAATCCCCGAAACACTTCTCAAACTCGATCTTTGGGATAGCCTTTAGTTCTTTCAGCGATGCGCTTTTAATGTCATCTACGGCTGTAAAAAGGGGACTCATCAAGGTTCTCTTAATTTTCGGAAATAGGAAAAAGTCACACGGAGCCATATCTGGGGAATATGGAGGCTGGGGCATCGTTACAGTATTGTTTTTGGCCACAAATTCACGAACAAGCAATGAAATGTGAGCTGGTGTATTATCGTGGTGCAAAAGCCATGAATTGTTTTCCACACATCCAGGGATTTTTTTCGGATTGCTTCACGCAAACGGCGTTGAACTTGTAGGTAGTACTTCTTATTGACCGTTTGACCTGGCGGCAGGAATTCATGATGCACTAGGCCATCATTATCGAAGAACTTGAGTGAGCATAACCTTCACGTTCGACCGCACTCGTCAAGCCTTTTTCGGTCTAGGCGAGCCAGAATGCCTCCATTGGGATAATTGAGCCTTAGTTTCAACTTCATACCATAAACCCATGTTTCCTTATCTGTTTTAATACGTTTCAGTAATTCTGCATCGTCGTTTACTTCAATTAGTGGCTCCTGAGCAACTTCCATTCGCCGCTGTTTTTGTTCAAAATTCAACAATTTTGGAACGAATTCGGCTGCCACGCGTTTCATACCCCAAAAAATTGGAAATGATGTCATTACATCATTCAATTGATATGCCAACATCATCAGCGACCTCTCTAATTGTGATTTGGTTGTCGTTTATAACCCTTTCTTTCACCTTTTCCACGTTTTCATCGATTGGCAATGTGCTGGGGCGTCCAGGACGTTCGTCATCTTTAAGGTCTTCACGGCCTTCTTGGCTTATACTACTTGTAAACTCTTGATTTACTCATAGCAGACTCACCATAGAACTTTGTTAACATTTGACACACTTTGTTACACTTTATTTCATTTTTGACGCAATATTTGATACAAACTCTTTGATCCATTTCTTTTAACAAACGAAAATCGCCGAGCTCATAAAACACGTCTAACCGCGGTGGCTGTCATAGACAAAGTCCACAATGAAAACAGCTGAAAGTGTTATCATACTTCAGGGGAATGCATACCAACATAATAAAAAAGTTTGACAATCGGATTCTCCAAGCCCGCGAAATAAAAAAATTCTCGTTATATTTTGAACACACGTATTACATGTCTCCGATACGTTGAACGCCATGGTACACACGAACGTTTGACGAACTCCTTCTTTGTTTGCAATCTTGTATTCTTTGAACAGAGTAGCTGACTCTTTTCAGTGAACGCCATCTTTTCTTGGGATATTCTTTCCACGGAGCAATGCCACTTTTATCCTAACTTTTCCCACAAACCTCATTCTTTGCTTACACTTTTCTCATCTTAGTGTTTCTCTCTAATCACTGTCTTTTACTTTGTGTATTTTTTGGTGTATCCCTAAAATATAAATATATATATATATATATATATTTTATGTATATGTGTGTACACATATATAACATATAAAAATATATTTTCTTTTCCTTTACTTTCCGATGTTAAAATTTGTGTCTGTCTATATGTATGTATTTTAAAAATTTTATACCTTGTGTAATATGTATATGACATTGGGTTAAATGAAAGACGGGATCATTAGGTCTCAATTTTGCCCAAATGAAGTCCTTTATCTATCTATGTATTCTTCGTTTGATATCGGTCGAGCTTCTTCCATCCCAAGTCATACTGCTGCCAAAGTAGATGAAGGATTTTTACTTGCTCTAGTTTCACCCTTCGAATTTTGATATTTGAATTTAGCTTCTCTCTTCCTCGAACAAGGATTTCAGTTTTCTTCTTTTGGATGCTTATATTATATTCCCCCAGCACTTGGCCCATAGCAGTCAGGCTTGCTTGTAGGCCCTCTCGCGTCTCTGCTACTACTGCGATGCCGTCCGTGAACCGCAGCATGTTAATTTCTTCGCCATTCACCTTGACTCCTTTGATGCCCAATTCTTGTGCTTCCTTTATCGCCTCATATAGCTGTACGTTGAATAGTGCTGGCGAGAGGTTGGATCCTTGTCGAACTCTGTTTTGATATTGGCTTCTATTTTCCTTCCGTTTTTCTTTTGCGTGGTTGTTATCTGATTCTTTGAGGTGTGATGAATACGGACGTATTCTTGTTCAAATAAAAAGCACCGATTTAATTCAAAGAGAGAAGTTCATTTAAACGGCCAAGACAATGTTTTTCTTCTCTTTTAAACCCAAAAAAAACGAATTACGAAAAAAACCAGACTATTTTACCCGGAGTAAGTTTCGATGTGTGAGGGTAGAGCTATTCTACTGTATGTTTCAAAATAAAAGAGACTTATTTTTCAAATTCACATTGCTTGCTGCAACCCATCACGAGGAGAGGTTGGGTCGTCAGCCATTACTGCAATTATTAGTTAGTGATTAATGGAATTCGGGAACTTCGGTGAGTCGTCAGTGCACATTTTAACTGCTGGGGTCTGGAATTGTCCGACGGGAAATGTATTCCTCATATCGATCGGTTCTGCAGTCAATTTTCCTTGAACAATATCTGTAGTCGCACATATCAATCTAGTACGGCGCCATAATTACGCTTGTCTCACAAACGTGACACACGATTGATTTGCAAGGTTCCAAAAGTTAAAGCCAGACGCGTATTCTTTGCGTTTCCAGTGCCTCCCGAGAAAAGACTTCCATTAATAATGAGATTCTCTTTGTGCGCTCATAACACACTCGAGGCATATTAAAGGTGAGGTTTGACCAACGTAAAAAAGTACATATCCTTAAATGTTTCGTTCCAATATTTCCACGCTATTCTTTCGATAACCGCAGTTTCTTTAGTTCTGCTCCTCGTATGTTCCAAACGCGCTTCAGACCCTAGGTGGACTATCGTAAAAATTTATTCTCCCAGAATTTAATTATTGGTCATTTTTATCTGATTTAATCAGAGGGCCCCATTCCCCCACTTCCAACTGCGTACGGACACCAAGCAGTAATATTATTGAGATCGCTGGAAAGATCATCGATGTGATTTTCAACCTAATCTTATCGCGGTAGATGACTATATTAGCGGTGGACGGTGTCTGATTTTAGAACTGTTGTATCTCAGTTATTAATCATACAAAAAGTAAAACAAAATACGATGAAGAACTTGTTTTTATTTTACATCACCCAGAACATCATGAAACTGTATTCACCCAAGTTTAAGCTACGCGTAGATTTAACATTAAGATCTAAAAAGAGCCAATCACCATTTTCATTACCTTGGCGGCGAAATTACATCTTGGAAAACCTATAATATTAGAATTGATCAACATCATACAGTTACCTCTCATAAATAATGAATGCAATTACTAATCGTATTTTTTTGATTATGGTATATTTTGGATAGTGTACAAAACAGTACCATAATACTTTACAGAACTTTCTGAAAAAACAAAAATTTATTTTGGACTTTCCGTCCCCCACCCGCACTTGGGAAGTCTTATTTTATTTCGGACTCTCCGTTCACCACACTCCCTTGAACAGTGTAATATACATTTCTTTTCTGTAATTCACTCATTAATTTTATCCAATTCACACTACCAAAAGCCTTTTCATGATATATCTTATGTAACAGAAAAATAATCATGATTCATTCTATTTTTCTCCTAAATAAACACCTCATTATTATTATGCCATCAGGCGTGCCTATCCTATTTCTGGACCCAAATTGAATATCCCCTAAATAATCATTTGCCTCAATCTCAATCCTCCTGTTGATGATCCTGAGAACCTACTTACCTGAGGGAAACATCAAACTTATTTTTCTGTAGTCCACGCTTGATATAGCCTTTACCTTTTTTTGCAATAGCAAGTAACACTGATCTCACAAATACTTCTGGCCAGATTCTCCTCTCATAAAGGCTAGTTAGACGACTTAGTCCATATAAACTCTATCTTTGTTTACTCCCACGGCCTTATTTATTGCAATTCCCTTACTGTCATTTCTACCCCAAATTCAAGTAAGCCTGGTCCTAGGCTATCTTCATCTACGTCATATTCTCTATGTTTAACCTTGGTTGTCTAAATTCTTTATGATACAACTCTTCTACATTTTCCTTCCATCTATCTTTGGATATTTCCTGATTTAGGTAATATTTTTCCCGACTCATCTTTAATTGTTAACTTGGATTTTTCCGTCCTTCCTTGAGGCGGATTAATGTCATGTTCGCTTTTAAATACGCCTTTTATTCGTGATGTGGTGCATCAAAGGGACCGGAAACGTCTTCGGTTTTCGTCAAACAAAATCGGTTCCGACAAAGGAAGATGTTGAACCTTTGAGAAACAAGTAAAGCAGTTGATGCGTAATTCAAGGGCCAATCATTACCACCACTTTTTATAACCATTGAAGTCGACAAGAGATATGGCAGGAAGTACTTAACCTAGGAATAAGTAATTCGAATGACCTCTTTATTATACATTTTGTTTTGAACGAATGAACCGATTACGACAGCATATCGTAAAACTACTCCACGAACTTATGTATTTTGAAATGCGCCATAATTTCATCAATTGAAAAAGTTGACCAATCCCCTTTGACGAGTCTCATTTTCGTCAATTTGCTATTAACTGCATCGTATCAAAGTCAATCAAAGCATCGTTTAACTTGTCGATTCTATTAACAGCAAATGATTCTTTCGATGAATACCAAAGGGAGTTTTGAAAGAAATTTTTTACGTCTGTATTAATCAAGGTCACAGATGGCATTCGTCGGTATATTGGTCAATAAAATCTAATATTCTAGAAAAGTTTTCCTTAATTGAAGCACCCGGCTGAGTAAATAATTAAATTCTTCAAAGCCTTTCACTCCAATATTTGGAATGTGAGAGAGCAATTAATGGCTCTTAGTAATTACAATGTATAACTTATTGAAGACAGTTCAATGTACACCGCCAACAGTTAACGGAAAAGGTTTCATTTTCTAATTTAATAAGTAGAGGAGAAGCGAAAACGATAATCCATTATTCAAGATTTTCTTCCTATTTAATTTCGTATTTCCTCATCTTCTAGACTTCTCAACATATCCCCATAACTCTATATAATAGGTTATCAAAAAAGATTAATTGAAAAAGTCATACTCTATCGTATAATAGAATGTGTACCTCACATGAGAAAAAGTGATATATTTCACCATGGTTTTTGTAATCCTTCATTTATGTCACATAATCATATAACCCTGAAATACGAGTTAAAATTATACGTAAGTTAAAATTGTAAATTCCAAATCGAAAGCATTTTTTAAAGCTGAAATTTTTCTTTTTCCAAACTCATTTTGTTTTCTACTTTTTGCTGGGGATGTGGAACAGCTAAAATTCAGTCAATAGATCTTAAAAATCATAATTTATAACTTATTGAAGACAACCAAATGTACAGCACCAACATATGACGGCAAATATTTCATTTTTTTCCTAATATGTAGAGGAGCAGGGAAGATGATAAAGAAAGGACTAATTGCACTCCCTGTTCTCGCAACTATTTATTTTTCACTCAGGATTTCTTCACTTAACTTTTATGTTTTACCAAAGGACACTATTATCTGTTCAAAAATAAAATATACCAATCCTAGATTCTTGATTTAGCCAAAAAACGTAATAGAAATAAATTCTAAAATTATTCCTAAAATAGTGTTCAGATAATTTTCCAAGGCAGCGCAATATATTTCATTTAACAAATTCCACATTATTCAAAGGAATATTCAATGATTCGCTATTTATCTCTATTTCGATTCACTCAAGGTTATTCCGAGGCGTATAATTTAACTTTTTCCAAAGTAACTTTGGAGCATTGTTTTGTATTAATACATTTTTCCGCATACGTCATATGGGAGTAATCAGCTCCAGAGGTTGTTTTGATAGCTTCTTAGTCTGGTCAAGTCAACGTATATCCGTTGGGTTTTGAAATTCACACATTAGTGGTATAGTTTCCACCTTCTCGGGTCCTTGCACACTATTATATTTCTACTTCAATTAGAACAAAGTGTGTTTAGTGTATATTCCTACAATCTTAAACTTTATCAATCAATTGTTTAAATTTATTATTCGTCGGCAAGTTTTCAAAATTATTTTTAATCAATTATAAACAAAGAAAAAATATTAATCTCATACGAGTGTTGTCAGCAAATTTTCTTTACTGATTGAGCTGTCGTCAAATATTTGTTTTTGAAAGGCCCACTCACATAAAAGACAACTTGGAAGCTCGGTACGGGGACGCTACAGCATTATTTACGACCGTGACATTTTTGGCAGCTGGTTATAAACATGTCCACAGCAGTTTGGCTGATGACGAGCGTATGGGACGGCCAAAAACTGCAGCATCCACCCAAAACGTTGAAGATGTCCACCAAATGATACTAGATGACCGTTGAATTAAAGTTCGAAGAGACATTGGCACATCGAAAGAAGGCGTTTGCTATGCATTAACTGAAAAATACTGCGTAAGCTATCCGCTCCGTATCCGTAGTTACCGTTCGCTTTATGGGCCATCAACTACTGTTTGGAAGGGTTAAAAAAGTCTACAGCGTCGCTGAAAAGTGTGTTCCGACATAAAACGGAGACTAATGTTTAAAAAGATAAATACATTTGAAAAAATTCACTTTTATTTGTTAGGTTGGAATAATTTTCTGACTATCCTCTTATATTCTATTCATATGTGATATCTTTATAGGAAAGACACGATTCATTTTCTTTGAAGAACGTCTGGATTCTTAGTCAAAGTTTATCTCCTGTTACTCCTTCTATAAAATCACTAAGAACATCACCTCCAATGCCTTTCTCCTTAGATTTCGTAATTTATTCAGACTAGGAGTATAACAGCAGGCCTTGTCAGGATAATGGATTCATTAGCGTTTTTTTATGAATAGCTTCAAAACTTTTTCCCAGGAAATGTAAAATGCTATCGAAAAAATATAAAATGCGAAGTTCATAGGGAAGTAATAGGAAGTAAATGCAAGTATGGATGATTCTTAATTTTCCTGTTTCGCTACCTGCGCAAACGTGCTACGCACATTTGGGAAGGGATTGAGGGCGATATTTTGTGGAAATCCATTTGTAAAGCACGAAGAAAGAATCAAAGACTCTGTGTTTCCACAGGATAGAATTTACTGCGTCGGCTAGTTTCGCTACACTGTAGCATCATCTGGACTGGTTGCAAAATATCCCTTCAGGCCCTGATCGGACTCCTTGGCATCCGCACTCGTCTTCACGGTCTATTCCACTGAAGTGAAATACCTTCTATTTGGAGAAGGGTCAGTTAGAATGATAATGCTTTCGAATGATTTTGGTGGTTGGTCTCTGAGTTCGGGGAGGGGGAACCCTTCCCCCGCCCCCATCTCGGCCACCCTTTCTCCACTCACATCACACCCACACCGGTCTCCTCCTTTCTTTCCACCCCCGGCCGACGCCACCCATTGACGATTTGCTATTACATATTGTAATCAGTCCAGATGATGCTACATTGTGGTGAAACTAGTCCAAAGTAATATATTCTTTCCTATGGAAACGCAAAGTTTTATTATTTTTTATTTGTGCGTTGCGCTACACACACATTATCGCTTTGTTTATTTAATTTGGCTTTGCAAGGAATTCCGAAAGGTATTTTTTCTTTGAAATATACAATAGTGAACTCTTAGGGTTTTCTACAATGTTTTATTATTAGTGTCATCATCAACATAAAATTTTGTCACTATGACTACGATCTGCTGTTTGTCTAGACTCGATAGCCGTCTGTCACATAGTGAAGGAAATAGCGCAAAATTGAATTTTCACACGAGGAAGGCAAATTAGCGGCATATAATTCCTCTTGGTCATTCGAGAATCCTCATGACGACGATGGAGGGCGTATTTCGTCAAACGGAGTCCATTTGCAGTTCGCGTCCCTCCCGCAGTCACTTCTCGGCGATCAGTTTCGTTATCACCCGCTTCGATCGGCTCCAAAGTGATACATGTATTTAAATGCAAATTCAAGAACTCTGGTGTCCGTATCCCCGTTTCTCTCTCTTTCTCCCCATCATCATAAATTACGTGCGCCCTTGCCATAAATGCTTATCTGGAACAAAGATCTCCGGATATACACGCTCCATACGGCATTTTAAATTTAACTCAATACCATTCGTGATCTTTTCAATCATTAACTTGTAAAGCATTACTATTATGTGTGTATGCACGTTGCATGAACACGTGCCACTCAGTCCACGTGCAATCTCTCGAATATTTAACGCTTTTGCATTACACGTGTTGTTTGAATCTTTCCATTTGTGACTGTGCAATATGTTAAGCGTGTATTAAGATGTAGAATTTGTATAAAATGATTTTTTTAAATTTTTTGAACTTGAAGAGTCGCAAAAATAAAATGTAAATCGATTTTAGATGAATGTTTTGCAAAACGCAATGTCGGCTTTTGGGCTAGCAACTGTGTATTTAAAATTAAATTATTCCAGTCTATTTTCTGGGCCAATGGGTTCTTCGAGGAAGATGTTGACAGCGAAGTGAAATGACGGCGCATCATATCGGCGGAGAGGCCGTTCATTCACACTCCTCTCTAAATGACGCACTCAACTAACGCTGGGCGATCGTGTCCCCACGTCACTTCCTCTGGCGAAAGCTATTTGGCTCATTATTGCCTTCCTCAAGACTCATCGGTTGGCTAAGTGCCGGCGCTGTAGTCATAGAGTTAGTACTGGGGTCATCTCAGATAAGAGACTAACCTTTAACTCCCACCTGACCTCAGGCTTGGGAAAAGGGTGGGGGGCCTATGGTTCCCTGCATTACTTATTTAAGCTGTCGTCACCACTAACACTATCTATTAAACGCATCCTTTATTTAACCATGATCGGTCCCGTGGTAACTTAAGCCGCTCCAATTTTGGCCCACGCCACGAAATCCCAGATTGCAAGAGTCACAAGGTTCCAGAACAAAGTATTACGTAACATTTCTTCGGCCCCATACTTATCAGAAACCACGATATACACGGCGATTTCAAAATACCTACCATTCTGGATGTCTTAACATATTTAACACAATCTTTTCACTTTTCCCTTCTATCTTACTCCAATTCACTATTGACCCATCTATGGAACTACAACTAAGACGCTGACTCAATACACATATGACCAAAATTTGCATTAATTTAATTACAACAACACTTTACTAACATTCAAATATTAAATGAACTTCTCTAATTACCACCACAAACGAACCCCACCATAACTCCCCGTAAACAGCATATTCTTGCTGAGAACGAGGAATAGCACCAGTGAGTGGGCTCCCACTGACCTCTTGCCTACTGCCAACTGCCATACAGTTAGCACATACGTACTCCCCGCGCCTCGCATGAGAAATCTTACATACTATATACTTAGTTTTAGTGATATCAGAGCTGGCCAATAAATAGGCGAACTGGTGAAATCTAGCGGCCATGACGCGGGCAATAGCACCACCCACTAACGAAGCTAGTTGCCTGAGACCCAATGACCCGTCTGTGCTTGGCGGATCGTCGAGCTGTGCGCATGGTTCCAGTTATGTTAGTTTCTGTGGTCCTTGTTATTACTGTTTACCGAAAATGGAAATTGACGAAATCACTGAGCAACGAATTAACATCAAGTTTTTTAGTAAAGTGCGGTAAAAGTTATCAAGAAATCACTGAAATGTTGACATCTGTTTACGGCGATAATACTCTGAAGAAAACATCTGTTTTCAAGTGGATTTAGAGTTTTTAAGATGGCCGACAAGGGGAACCCCAGGTTGATGATAGACCTTCAAGCACCTGTGTTGACGACGACATTGATTATGTGCGGTCCCTTGTCCTTACCGATCGTCGAAAAACTGTCCGAATACTAGGTGATGAAATGAATTTAAGAAAAGCAACTGTGCACACTATTTTAACCGAACATGATGGATGAATCCATCGCCACGACAATAGAGCTGCACATTTAGCATTGATTGTTCGCCAGTTTCTGGCAAAAAATTCAATCACCGTCCTTGATCATCCTTCTAATTCGCCAGATTTCGCCCCATGCGAATTTTTCCTATTCCTAAAATGAAAAACTGTGATGAGGGGACACCGCTGCGAACTTCCTGGTAACATATGGACACAATAAAGCAAGAAACGACGAGAAAACTAAAAAGCCGAGCCGAAAACTTCCAAGGTTGCTTTAAACAGTGAAAAATATGATGGAATAAGTGCAAAGCAACGAATGGAAAATGCTTTGAATGGGACATCATTGATGTAGACTGAATTTGCAAAAATAAAGATTTTATGGCCTTAGTTCGCGTATTTATTGGACTGACTTCGTAACTTCATCGTTTCTAATAGTCTTCCGTCTGTTTGAAGATGAGTGCTCGTCGCGAATGATGAAGAACAATAAAGAGGGCAGGCGTCAGCAATCGACGACACATTTTAAGCGAAATGGCGTCCGTCTCCACCTCATTCTGCCTCCACTTCATCGAAAAGCTAAAACTCGAATGCAGCCGCTTGACAGCACAGTGGTATTAGTGACTCTCTGACTGCTGGGAAATGAGCGAAACGGGATTTAAGACTCAATGTCTTACCATGGGAAAAAGGAAGCGGTCCACTTTTGGAGGAGAGGGCCATTTATGCGGGACCCCTTCCACTCACTCCACCCCCGTATTACTCGCCTTGTTTTTTCTCTCGCTCCACAAAAAAGGGAGAGGGAATGGAAAAGGGCTCTTCTAACTTTTTTGGGGATGATCAAATCTTACCTTTTCATTTCGCGTAATTGCTCGTTCATTATTCACCGTGAGTCCAACAAGAAATAACACGGAGTGGAATAATAAGAAGGAGCACTTTTCGAGAAAAAGGAAAACAGTTTGAAATCCAACGCACGAGTGAGCATTTTCTGCTTCCGATTCGACATCGCTTGTCACTGGAGAGGAGGTGGGGGTGGTTCTTCGTGTCCCTCCCCTCTCCTTTCATCCTTTCCCCTCTCCCTCCTCATTAAATTCCCCGAGTTTCTTCCTCTCTTTCTGTTCCCCCTTCTCGTCCCCACTCCCTCCTCCGCACCCCTACATCCCCTTCCAGGGCTTCCCTTGCCCACACTCCTCCATCCTCCCTTCTCTGCCCTATCTCCTCCCCTCCCGGACGTCCCTTGTAATCACATCACCTCATTCCTTTCATTAGGACCCGCCTTTCATTTCTTCCTAAAACTCTCTTCCTTAATTTCCTACTTTCCCTCCCTTCCCTTCACTTCGATTATTTGCTGGATAATGGTTAACTCTAGAATTTCAGAACATTTTGCCAATTAATGCTGTTCCAAATTAACTACTAACTCTTGTACTTCATTGTCTACATTCAGTCTCTGATACAGTGTAGCATTTGTGCCTTTCATTTCATACAAAGTTAAATAATATTTTTTAAATTCTAATTCTTGATCGTCACCCAACATTTTTAGTCTCTGCTTTTTTAATTTTTCTAAACAAGCAGAGATTTTTTTACATTTCCATATTTTCATGCATTTCATATTTTGCTATTTAATTTTTAATTAATATTTACATTTGACTGATAATTCACAAATCTTTCAATATAGTTTAAAAAAAGGAACGAAGTAACTTCGAACCGTTTTTCTAACCTTTGACGACCGTGAACTTTTTCGTTTTTTGATTTTGAAATTGTTTTTTGGTAACGCAGATAAAAGCCGCAGATAATAAATGCTGCCCTGCGAGTTATTCTACCGCCCCCTCACGCGTCGGAGACGCCTTGTTGAAGTCCCTTGTTTCCTCCATTACAGCGCTTATTCTCAACCAAACCTACCCTCCAAAGTTTTCCTCCACGCTTCGACTCAGTCCTTAGAACAGAGCCCATAGTTTAAGTCGCGTGTGGCAGAAATTTGATTTTTTTTCTTTTCAAAAGCCCCCGCTTGTCTACTTGTTCCGAAATATTGTTTCTTATACTCCTGCAGGTTTGATAAATGGTCAGAGCTATGCTCCTCAAAGGATAACACTAATTTTACGGCAACCTATAATTGGCAAAAAGCATCATGTCTCAACCACAAAAAAAATAACAATTTTTCTAATTATTAAATTTTTGCAGTATGCTCGTGTATCATGCAGTGCGTATTTAATGTTAATCATTCAAATGAATTTTTTGGTGGGATATACAATTAGTTTTGACTCTCTGAGAAATAAGATACAAGTGTCTAAAATTCGAAAAAAAATTCTCTTATGGTTAAGAAAAGTTGTGGGTAGATGGATATTCCCAATTTATTCAGCATTCAAAGCGATAATTCCAACGTTTTGGTGTTTAATTTAGCTTCATAATTACTAATTGAGAATAAATAATCCATAATAATCTGAGGAGGGAATGGTGTAAATTGATGACCACAGGACGTATGCCAATGGAAGCAATGATTTTTGAGCCTCGTAATGTCATACATGTCAGAGAAGTCGAAGTAATGAAATCAGATCAAAGCGCAGCGCCTATTCCTCAAAGACGTCCGAGTGAATCGTCTGGAAGAGCTGAGTGAACCTGTCACGTTAAAAATTTTATTGAGGATTCCAATGGGGAACAACCTCCTTTAGAAATCCAACGGCACATTATTGAATATGGATTTAAGCATGCGGGTCGGCAAGTACAGCCCTCAAGAATTCCTGATGTATTTAGTCTAGTTCAGGATAATTTTTATCCTTGCCTTTACTTCTGGGCCAGCAGTAGTTTCCTATGAGTCACGTTTTTGAAAGATTTTTTTTTTAAGTGTAAAAACCGCATCCACTGCAACAGTGCTCTCTTAAACAAATTATTTAATGGACAAAAAGCGGAAGTCGCGTCTCGCAGGATTTACTCTTCCGGAAACCGTGCTCGGTTTTCATCAATAACTCTTATATATCCAGGCGTATCACTAGCAACTCTATGTTCTATGATCTTGAATTATATGTGACGGAAATAGGTTTGCAATGTATCGGTATCTCCTTGTGTCCGTTTTTAAATATTGTTGTTACGTTAGCCGTTTTCCAATCTATGAAATCCATGTTATATACGTACTATCAATTTCTTGAGCATGATTTCTATATATGTCGCCATTTACGACGCTAGTTTTTATTATATATTTTAGCTGATAAATTATCGGGAACGGAGGATTTGTTAGAAATAATATTTTTCAGCAAACGTTCTTTTCCATCATGTGGAATTTCAATTTAGCACATCGATTGGCGGGAACTAATTGGTAAGCTATTGGAGACACTCGGTGAGACATTGTTGAAATTCCTTTAAAAGAAGGAATTTCATAAATTTACCTTTTCAAAAATGCTGGTTACTAGTTCACCTTTATCGTTTTTGAGTGAATTAACTGTGGAGGTGTTTCCTTGAATCTCTCTGACGTCCGACCAAAATGCTTTCGGATTCTCTTTCAAATATTCTGAAAATCTTTTCCTTTAGAATTCGCTGAGCGTTTTCTGGAATTCCTTCTTGGCATTCGCTCTTGTTATCTTAAAATCATAATTGGTCTAATTTCGTTTGACGCAAGGTATATCATTCCTTAAATTTTTAACCTTGGTGTTTAATTTAACCTTTCACCTCGTGATTATTTTTTATCATACACACATCATACAACATTTTTTAACATACATCTGTGTTCCATGTTGCTTTTGTAAATTAACAGGAAATGAACCTTTTGACGGCTGAACGCATGATTTTTATGGAGTTTATTCTCCGTTTCATCAGTATTTTGGTGTTTACAGCATTTTTAAAATTTAAAAATTGACTTTCTAACATGTAATTTAAGCCATTACAGTCTTCCTCTTTAAAAATGCCATTTTTTTCTTTTTTAATCTTATTTCGGACTGTGTGTGTGAATATATATATATATATGTGTGTGTGTGTATATATTTATATATATAAATATGGATAAATACCTTCCAATGGACTACAACCTTGTCGTGGTGGAAGGGCTTGTGTGTTCCGATGACCCCTAGAGCTGTGCTGGCGGGAGTAAATATAATTGCTCCTGGTAGGGTAACCCATGCCAGATAGGTCGAAGGTTAGGAGCCACACGAAAGGTAGTCCACGCAGCGTCTGTTCCTCAGCGACGCGGCTGCAAAGGCATCTGACCCCAGTGGGGCGGCCATTAAGTGATGGTGTCACGTTAAAAACACTATTGAGGAAGGAAACCACCTCAATTATCATTCCCAAGAAAATATGATGGACGCAAAACAGAAATTGAGTCCTGGCAACTGCGGGACTCGTCCCAAGGGGCCGTGTGTCGTGCCCGGCAGCGGGGGAGGCAAGGCTTCCGCGGTCATCATCCCACGAAATCCTTGCGGGGGAGAAATAACAGCAGAAGGACAGAAGATGCAGAAGAAGACGAAAGTAGTTAGAATAGGAACCTGGAACGTCAGGACAATGTTTAGGGCAAGAAAATTAGAAAATATTAAGCGGGAGATGGAAAGAGGTAATATAGATGTTTTAGGTCTCTGCGAGATGAGATGGAAGGATAGAGGGGATTACTGGAGTGACAATTATAGAGTGATATACAGCGGCGGGGACGAGAGCCAACGAGGGGTTGGCGTAATATTAAATAAAGGGATAGGAAGAAGCATAGTCAACATAGAGCAAGCAACAGATAGAATTTTACTCGTAGAGATTAAAGCAGAGCCGAAGAACTTGGTCATTGTTCAGGTATACATGCCACCGAGCAACCACAAGGAGGAAGAAGTCGATAGGATGTACGATGAGTTAGAGTATATCATCGCGTGTGTTCCTGCAGGGAAACATATGATAGTGTTGGGGGATTGGAATGCGACGGTAGGCGAAGGAAGACAGGGTGGTGAGGTGAGGGACTATGGGTTAAGCACGAGGAGTGAACGCGGGGAGAAAGCGATTGAATTCTGCAAGAGACAGGGGTTATTCATCACCAACATATGGTTTAGACATCACAAAAGGCGTAGGTATGCATGAAAAATGCCAGGTGACTCAGAAAAGTATCAGTTAGATTATATTATGGTTAGGCACAGGTTTAGGAACAGTGTGATAAATTCGCACACACATTTTCCAGGAGCGGATGCGGACTCTGAGCACAATTTAGTTGTTATGAAATGCAACGACCGTTTCAAGAAGATAAAGCAAGGGCGGCGGGATAGGAAATGGAACGTAGAGGCATTAAATGTATTAACGAGGAAGGAGTATCAGCAGGCTGTAGAGAAAATGATGGGTGACGGTAATGAACTGAGTACAATCGAAGAAAAATGGGAATGTATCAAGCAATGGATATCGGAAGCAGCAAAAGACACTATAGGAACCGTTAAGGGGGAAAAAATAAGGAAACTATGGGTAACGGATGAGATGATTGCTAAGATGGATGAGAGAAGAAGATGGAAGAATGTAAACACAGAGTTAGGCAAAATGAAGTACAAAGAGTTAAACAATAAATTGAGAAGGGCCACAAATAAAGCAAAAGAAGAATGGTGGAAAACGCAATGCGAGGATATGGAAAGTTTACAGAAGAAGGGTGAAATTGGTGCTCTATACAGCAAGGTTAAGTTATTATCGGGAAGTAAGAAGGCAAGATCTGTGCTAACAGTTAAAGATAAATGGGGTAAGATAATAGTTGAACCAGGAAAAATCCAAGAGAGATGGAATGAATATATAGAAACACTGTATGGTAAAGAACTTAGGCCGAAAAGGTTAGACATAGAAAAGGAACATGACGTAGAAGAAGATAGCTTAGGTTCAGGCATACTCGACGATGAAATAGAAAGGGCATTAAAGGAGATGAAAGCAAATAAGTCCGTGGGGGTGGAAAACATACCTGTAGAACTGTTGAAATGTTTAGGAAAATGTGGGAAGAAGGCCCTATATGGACTGATTCGTAGTATCTATGAGGAAGGAATCTGGCCGGAAGATTTTGTGAGATCGGTGTTAGTTCCTATTCCAAAAAAGGCAAAGTCTATATCATGTGAGGATTACAGAACAATAAGTTTGATATCCCACGCAGCTAAAGTTATTCTCAGGATCATCAACAAAAGGATAGAGACTAAGGCAAATGATTACTTAGGGGATGATCAGTTTGAGTTTAGGAAAGGAAGAGGTACGCGTGATGCCATTGCAATAATGGAATCACTAATTGAGAGGAATATAGAATACAACCAGGACGTTTTTGCCTGTTTTGTAGATTTCGAAAAAGCGTTTGATAGAGTGAATTGGGAAAACTTAATGCGTGTATTGCAGAAAATAGGAATAGATTGGAGGGACAGGAGACTGATCCGCAACCTGTACATGTCTCAGACTGCTCAGGTGCGAGTGGGGAACGGAGAGTCCGAATGGGCAGTGTTAGGAAGAGGGGTAAGGCAGGGTTGCCCATTGTCACCGGTGCTGTTCAACGTATATGTAGAGGAAATGATTAAAGAGGCATGGGAAGAACTGGAGGTAGGAATGAAAGTCGGAGGGGAATTCGTAAAATCGGTTAGGTTTGCTGATGACCAAGCATTAGTTGCGCAGTCAGCCAAGGGGTTGCAAGCATTGCTGAGTGAATTGGAGGTTCAGTGCGATAAATATGGGATGAGAATCAATATTAATAAAACAAAGGTTATGCGATTTTCCAGAAAGAAAAAGGCTAAGCTAAATATTAAAATAGACGGGAAAAGAATAGAGCAGGTAGAGCAGTTTACATATCTCGGAAGTGTTTTGGACCAATACGATCAAAGTGGTAGGGACGTAAGGAGAAGAATTGCGCTGGGCAAGGAGGCTTTCTCAAGGAGGAGGGAGTTGATGACGGGGACGTTGAGTAGGGATGTTAAGACAAGACTCGTAAAAACTCTGATATGGAGCGTAGCTATGTACGGCGCGGAAACGTGGTCACTGAAGCAGGAGGATAGACGTAGATTGGAGGCTTTTGAAATGTGGGTGTGGAGAAGAATAGAGAAGGTGAAATGGACCGAAAGGAAAACAAATACGGAAGTACTGGAGATGGTGGGTGAGGAGAGGGGTTTGTTGAGAGAAATCGTATGGAGGCAGGAAAAATGGATGAAAGCCGTATTGAGCGGTAGTGGAATGTTGAAGAGGGTAATAGAGGGGAGAATGTTGGGCAAGCGAGGTAAGGGCAGGAACAGGATAGGGATGTTGGACGGGATGAAGGGAGGAAAGAAGTACACCGAGATGAAGAGGGACCTGATATAGATTTGTTTGATAGGTGGGGAGTCACAAAATGTTTATTTGATAGTTGTTTCCATCCAAAAACCTACCTTAAACGGTAGATAACCTAATAATAATATATTTATACATATAGGGACAAGTTAGCATTTGATGCCCTATAGTCATTAATTCCTTAAATAGTTTCTATTTTGACGTCTTTTTCGGCTATGTTCGTGGCTCTAATGTAATAATATTTTCGCCTCTTGCTGGGGAAGTAGCAACCTGATGTATGAAATTCAACATAAAGGAGTATAACAGTGGCTCGCAGGTATCTTTGACTTTATCTTCTTTTTTAAAATAACGAATTGTGTTAAAAAAATAATGGGTATATCAATTATTTGTAAATAATATATACATCTAGTATATAAACATTATCCCTTTCAAAGTAGTCACCATTAGACATAATACTCTTACGCCTGTGCTTTTTCCAATCCTCGAAACACTACTGGAACCCGATCTTCGAAATGGCTTTTATCACTCTCTATGATGCATTTGTAATATCTCAGCTATGTTTGTGAAACGATGGCGCATTAAGTTTCTCTTCATTTTCGAGAGCCGAAAAGATTCAGACCATGCCTGGCAAATATGGAGGCTCGGGCATCAACACATTGCATTTATTTGTCAAAAATTAACGAAAAAGCAGGGAATTGAAAGGAAGACGCATTATCGTGGTGATGCAGATACCATGAATTGTTTCTCCACAAATACGGGTATTTTCGACACGCAAAAAGCATTTAGCTCGTGCGTAGTACTCTGTATTGATCGATTTCTCTTCTGGCAAAAGCTAATGGTTTACTATGACGCGCAGTACGTACTGTGTAAATTACATCATTACCCTTACTCCTTGATCATACCATTTGTATGTGCTCCAACCGATAGATAAATTACTGAAATTTCCACCTATGGCAATGCCATCAAAATTATTTTGTGAGCAAAATCTTGTTATTAGCTGGTCTTGTTTTATTGTTAAATTATCTTTGTCCTTTGGTAAAATGTAGTAATGCACATACATATATTCTTTTGTATTTACGGAATTTTTAATTGAGCACCAAACGTTTTCCAAACCATTAACTGGAATTACCTCAGCCCTGCTAATGTAAGAATTTTTCCTTAAAATAAAGACACCACCCCAGATTCTATTTACTTTGTCATTTCTGTAAACGTAAAAACATTTTAGAAGCTTTCACATTCTGCGATATCAGTGGATGACCAGCTTTCAGGTCCATTAATTACATTTACGCGTGTGCTTTGAATAAGCTGTTGAAATTTAGTGGCCTGATTTTTTAAACTTCCGCAATAAAAGACTAATACAGATAGAAATTTGTCGTCATTGCTGTTTCTTGAACACTTAGTATCAATAGAGTTCTATATAAATGTTTTTAAAAATATTAAAAAAATCTTTTATAAAATTTTCGTCCGATGTTATCTGATTCATGTTGAGTGACCAATTGTATGCATCGCTAGCGCCGGCCCTCGCTTCATTTAGAACCAATTTATTTAGAAAAGAGTGCTTGAGAGACTTGACCAACACGATGACCTTAATTTTAATCTAAAAAAGTTCTAAATTGCTCGAGTCTCCAACCTCCTACACACCTGGCGGCGTCTCATGATCACCAGAGTAGTTCAATGGTTGAAACAGTAAGATTTAATGTTTAAGACAATACTCCATTTTCCAAAAATACGTGTACATTACGAGGAATCCATTTGTCTGTTAAAATGCATTATTGTATTTTTCTAACAGTTTTTTTCTTAAAAAGTTTCTAAAATATAAATAAACACCACTCCAATAACATCACCCAGATGTTTTATCAAAGTTTAGAAAATAATACGGGTTGGAGCATAAAAGAGGAACCAGAAAGAAGCATTGGCATTTATTATATGGATATTCTGGAGAATAAAGTGGTTAAAATGAATTTAATTTTAAAAGAGAAGCGACCACATTAAAAATTGACTACTAACATAATACCCTTGTACAAGCTTTGTCCACCGAAACCCTTCGTTAACCGGTTGAATACCAATAATAATAATATTGTTTTCTTATGTTTTTAGAATATAATATTCTGCACGACAAAACGATTTTGAATCGAGTGCATCATATGAACTGCCTTTCCTACAAAAGCAAATTTCAATAAAGCGGTGAAGACAAATAATTTAATGTTATTTTGAGAACTACGTAAAGCCTGAGATTGTAGTGGCATACTATAGAACGGGGAAAAAAATATTCTGAAAATTTTATTGAGAATATAGTATTATCTCAAATTTTCACACGTAATTGGAACTTGTGACATATAAGTGTAAACGTCACATGTTGCATAATCAGACGGGAATGATCTTTTTATGCTCTGCATAAAAAATATCTTTCTCGTCTGATTCTGTATACACATCTGGACAAGGTTACTTGAAATTTAAATCCCACACAGAAAAAAACTGTCGAAGATTTGTTTTCCGTGGCTAAACACTATTTAGCCTTCATCACTACGACCTCGGTGTCTAGTTAATTTATGGGTCCAACGAGACTGTGGTGAACCATCTGATATCCTATTCAAATCAGAGTCTTCTCCTCTCTGATTGGTCGGGGGATTATTTAGCTCCACCTATTAGCTTTAGCTATTGGATTTTCTTCTTTCTCGCAAGACAAAGGCTTCCCACTCCACATCTTAAAGCCCAGCTTCGACAGACGTGCAAAGTGGACAGTCATATTATTGCATCCTGTGAATAATTGTAACAAATACTATCTTTAATGTAATGCAATTGAACTTTGAAGGGAACTAAGGCAACTCTTTTTCGTAACGAGGCTTTTTTATTTGCTATCGAAGCCACAAGAAAAAGTTATCAAGGGGTAAGTAGGCGCATATGGGCACGGGGAAGTAGTGCTCGCCCAATTTTGCGGATAGTGGAAGGTGAGGGTTGTGATGAATGGAGATTTGCGGTTGGACGCGCGGGCCAAAGTGCCCTGAAATCTTAATGGCCGGCTTTGGACTGACTTGGCCATGTTTCCTGAATTATTGAAAGTGGAGAGCATGAATCATGATGCTTTCTATCACGCGGCTACAATCCCATTTGGTGGCATCAACGTCAGAGTGTGAGAACCGTCATCACCTTAGAACCGTGGTTTCACTGGATACGCCTTGACCGAAAATCCAAAGCATGCCGAAGTATGGAAATGACATCGGGAATCCACATCCGATTCGAACGTATTTTTCACTCGCTTGACTTTTGTAGCGTGGATCATAAAAAGAGAGTGTTTTTCTCCTGACTTTTTTAGTTTTCGAAATATAGCTTCCACTTCTCTTGAATATTCGCTGCTTCAATTAATAATTTTGCTGAATATTTTTTGATAGCTAACACCAATATTCCCAAGTCCCTTTTGACTGTACTTTTACCATCCCTGTATAGTGCATGCATCCCAAAATTTCTCTGTAACCTTTCATCTCCTCGTACTGCGTCTCCTACCACGCAACTTTCGCCCTGTTTATTTTCCTCCTCGGTTCGGTTTTATTGTTTATACATGTACATACCACTGCCTACCTCTACGTATGTTTACAGGTATACTCCTCGATTTCCTTTCCTTTACTGTCTTTATAATCATCTGATCTAAAATAAAAGATTACTTGTTCTATTCTAAATTACAATTTCTATAGTTTCGCTTGCGGCGGTCGATATCCCCCTTAAAATATGTTTCCATTATTTTTCATTACCTATCTCCTTAAGAAGCATAGTCAATATGGAACAAGCAACGGAGAGATTATTACTAGTGTAGATTAAAGCAGAACCGATGAATTTGGCCATTGTTAAGGTATACATATATATTTATATATATAAGGTATACATATATAGAAACCTGAAAATAACGTAGAATGCTCCAAAAATGAGGATGGGCCCAGAAAAGTGCATGCACAGATCATAACCCCTTATTGGAACACAAATTCAGTTCACTTAACAGAAAAATCACCTTTTCTTTTTTAATCGTGTGAAGGAATGTATTTTGAATAAAATGAGTGAATTGGCATTGAAAGCTTACGGAAACATCAAGCGATTTAATTTCATTTTTCGATTCCTCTCTCTCTCTCTCATTCATTGCGATCATAAAAAGAATGTCTAAAAATTCTTGATAGATATTTAGTTAGTCGTGTGCGATCATTGTTTTCATAAGAGTAACTAAAAACAATGAAACCTCCATTTGCATTTGGCTAGTTTTTGTAGCTCGGACAGCGGAGCGAATAAGCGCCACGTGTCTTTTGTTGTAGGATCGTATTTGCTGGCTCATCAATTGTTTGATAGACTGTAGCTCGATTAGGGAGCGAGGAGGAAGGCAGGGAAGGGGGGAAGGTAGGAATCGCGATCGCCCTCCGCTTTCCGAAGGGAAGCGCGGGGTGCAGGGAGGAAAGGCTCTCGCTCACACGCACCCATACAAATCCGTAAATGCGTTCGCTTGCTCTTGCAGGAAAGAAATATCCTGCATGCGCTGGGGTTTGCAGAGGGGAGGGAGGGAAGGAGAGAGTGTTGTTAGGGGGAGGGGGTGTGTGTGCTTTGGCGCGGTGACTGTGCGCGGAACCATAGCCGCCGGGATTACCCACTGCGAGGGTGAGTGCGGGCAAACAGGAGGAAGGCGGATGTTCCGGGAGGTGGCGGGGGTTGCAGCGAGTGGAGAGGGGTCAGGGAGAGGGGTACACGGTGTGGGGGGAAGCAGTTTCGATCGCTGGAAGCAATGCAAGGGAGTGCCATCTCTTTGATAGCTTTATCACAACGGCGAGCATGCATGTATTCATTGCAGTTACCCTTTGAATAACGACTTCCCGGCTCTCCGTTTCCGGGCACAAGATCTCTGATTAACACCTGAATCGTGTATGGAACTGATTTCCTAAGCCTTCGGAAGTGATTGTATGTCCAGAGGAGACATGGTGCTGTGGGAGTCGACGGATCCCTTCTTGTGTGCCCTCGGTGAATGTGCGCGTGGCAATAACGCAGCGACACGGCAATAAGTGAATGCGTTGCTACTCATCCCATCATCCCGCTTAGTGCATTGGCAGGGGTGCAGAATTTGTTTGCTTTTAGTATTTATCTTTCTATGCTGTAGCTAAGATTGGAATAAACTCTTATTTGGCGCATTTGAACGGGACTGAGTGCTAAATTTAGGAAATATGTCAGTCAAGAAATTTTACAACAGGCGTTCCACATCCAAAGCTAACCATATTTCTCAGATTTTTTTCTCTTGACGCCGTCAACCTACCGAATTTTAGTCAAGAAATACTTTAAGGACCTTCCAAAACATATCAGCGGTTACCTCTGGCCGCATTACGTATTCTCCTGAAGAAGCTGACTTCGATTCGTTTTGCCAGAATTCGGGGAAGATAGACAGTTGAACTATGAGTGAGTGCTAATGTACTAGCTTGCAGTAATGATGTTATCTTTAGATTGTTTGAATGTGAAATAATTCCTAAAATCAAATGTCTTTTAGATACACGTTTCCTTTCCATAGAATTAATTTATAATATCTGAGACGGACTACTAATGTTTATTATTGATAACGGTTCATATCAAAATTCAAGGCATAAATACAGGAGGCCTGGCTTATTCCATGAAATCATTTTCTCAACATGCGTATAGACAGCAGCATTATCACCCACCATTACTTTTTTAATCGATGAACTTGGAACAGGTGACGAAAATTAGCCATCTGTCGAAGGTTAGTTTTGACACCATTAAAGAATGCAAAAAAGATAAATTGTATGCAACGGCACATTGCGTGGCTATGAGATGACAATGCATCTGCTGTTAAACACTCACATTTAACATGAAAGCAGGTTTTTTTTCCAGAGATTTGACTTCGACTATATTTCGCTAAAATTTCGGAATTCGCATGCATCAATGGGGCAAATAGAAGGTACACACTCTCGAAGATACAAAATATAAGGTCGAGGTAAGTCAGTTAATTATATCATGGGACGATGCAGGGCATCTCATACTTCGGATCAAATGTGATTAACCATCGCCAAGGATAACAAATACTCCCGCCCTTAGAGCAAATTAAGGCTTTTTTTATATTTGAGGGTTTCCATTGCATTTGCCTGTTGCTAGCCGATGTAATTGAGTTGGAGGATGTAACCTAGCTCAGAAAACCTCTTCATTTAGTAGCGCCGTGTAATTGCTAGGTATTCCGTCAATAGAGTGATGGAGAAATAAACGGAGCTCCTGATGACATCAATGCATGATACGGAGTAGATACGCAAATGTCACAGTTCCACATTTTTGTGAGCAATAAAAAAAACCATCGAGGTCAAAGAATAGAGGAGATAGAGTTTTACTTTCGAGGCCTTTTATGTTATTATTTAATGAATTCTCCATTCCGCCAAAGTAAAGCCTAAATTAGCTCATTTAAAATAAACTTTATTTAATGATTTCAGCAGAAGTGTAACTGAGAGAAAAATACGAAGTAACGGTGTTATTAAATGTAAATATTGGGATTTTAAATTTATACGAAATGTGTAGCAACATATTATCCATTCTGTTCGCATAAGTTTCCCTTTATTAACTTAGAAAGCATCCCAAAAAGTCAGCCATGGTATGTCTTTCAAAATCGCTCTAGCAATTGAAAGGTCGTTAAAGTTATTAACAGTGATGATTTATTCCATTCCGTAATTCAGTGATGCCAATCAGTAACATTCAACAACATCACCAATATTTTCTCCAAGACATTATAATTATCCACATGTAATAGCTCATCACACCAATTTCGCATAATTTCCAGGCGTACCAATTATACATAATTAGGCTCAGGTTTATTTTAATATTGACCGCAATATCGTGTTGGCAACAGCATTTAAAGAGCTCAAGATTAGTTTCTACTCCCCTTCGGCTGTATGAGGACGTCCAATCAATCCAAGCAAGCGTGCTGAATTTGATAATAGTAAATAGCTGTGCGCCGCCTAAACACGCTCGCCTTGCAAGTTGACGAGAAGGGGAAGCCACCCACCCCGTTGGAGGTCCACCTCTTCACGTTAGAGTCGCTGGGTCCCACACCCGAAGGAAGCGACGTGATTTGCATCCTTTGATTATGCATTAAAATCGTCGGTATTATCCTAATATTTTACTGGTTGCAAATATTTGGTCTCTATGACTTTTTACAAATTTTTCATTAATTTTA
This sequence comes from Hetaerina titia, assembly GCA_037158775.1. Taxonomy (NCBI): domain Eukaryota; kingdom Metazoa; phylum Arthropoda; class Insecta; order Odonata; family Calopterygidae; genus Hetaerina; species Hetaerina titia. The sequence goes on along the minus strand of CM073768.1, from coordinate 16,005,701 downwards.
TGTCGAGAACTACAATGCCAAAAAATAATTAAAACGGAATGTTAATTTCCTTGAAAACAACCAAGGATCTTGAAAAACGACAATATTTATCATTCCTTTTAATGTTATTTCAAGTTAAGCAGCATATACTTAAGCTTATCTCTTCTTATTTGGTCTTGAACGTAAGTCAAACAGTGGGTTTTTCTGCGACGGAATGGTGAAACAAATAGTTAAGCCTTTTCTCACATTCATTTGAGGGCGCTACTCGGACGTACGTCTTTACTTTCGTGAAGGAGAAAGGAACCGAGATGACCAGCACGAAAGTAGGTAAAGAGAAGGGGAGGGAATGGAGAGTCTATCAACATCTACATAATACCCCGCAAGTCGCCACAAGGCGTATGGCGGGGGATGTAAGGTCACCACTCGTAATCGAGAAGAAAATCAGATGCAAAACCAATGCATTCGTACCAACCCGCACCCACAGAGGCGTATATATGCATGCAAAAACCTTCTCAACACATACGTACACAAATCAAGGAAAATCATCGTATCAATCATCGTATAAATTCACATAAAAATTCAGTAAAAATCAATCCATTAGTCTGGAAATTAGAATTGAAAAACAAGAATGGAATATTTTTGTATTACATAGGGATGCAACTTCTAGCCTCCGCCCACAAAGACATATTTAGGGAATGTGAAACACCGCAGCAAGTAGGCAGCAAAGGTGAGCCCTCCACAGTGAGAGGGACGGAGTCTCTGCATTATAGCAACGCGTTCGAACCATGAGGCTTCCCTGAAAAGATTTCGAGGAAGCCTCATTCCTTACAATGGAACTATATTGGTTATTTAATGATAAAGAGATACCACATCTTGCCGTTACGACATGCTCTGGTTATTTTCTAGACTTCAATGTCAGTATTTCTTAAATTTTTAATTCAATTTGAAATATTTAAAAGTGTTCCTGAAAATGTACAAGATGAGATTTCAATTTCTTGTGATAATTCTACATACATCATCATAACTTACCTGAAAATTAATGGCAGGTTGGGGAGGCACTGTCTAAATTATTGTGCGTTAAAAATCACAAATGATTTTTTTGGCCTCTGCTTCATTACTCGCCTCCCTTCCATTCCTCCCTCTCACCCCTCTTTTGTCCAATTTTTTCCAATGAATTCACGTACAGAGAGCTACCAGGAAGGGGGAATTATTGAGACGGGAATAATACGCCCCCGCGGAATATTCCCGTCTGGGAATCATGAAAAAAACATCCACGTAAAAATAAAATGTGCCTATGCTACTAAGATCTCAGAGTAATATCTATACTAGAGTCCGGAATCCTTATGCCAATAACGTTGAGAATCTTAGTGTCAAGTTATATCCGTGGTCCAGGAAAAGCATTGGACAAAGATCGCCAAAAACGCAACTAAGCAACTTGGAATCATCCCTCCAATCGGCAGGGTGAGCATAGATGGAGGGGGACTTACCACCTGGTTTGTTTATCTAACTTCCAGGTATGGTCTGGGAAAGGCGACCATCTATCTACGGTTACGTCGGCGTGCTATTCAAGTAGGACATATATGTATGCCCAACACACACACACACACACACACACACACATATATATATATATATATATATATATATATATATATATATATATATATATATATATATATATATATATATATATACACTCACAAAAACACACACGTGTACGTTGAACTGCAAAATTGAGAATAGATAACCCTACCTAACACCTCTTCCTAACACTGCCCATCCGAACTCTCCATCCCTGTCTCCACCCAAGCAGTCTGAGACATGCAAGAATTGCGTAATAACCTCCTATACATCCAATTTATCCCAATTTTCTCCAATATATGGTATTCATCAGTACTTTACAATTTAGGTTTAAATGTCTTTTTGAAATCTACGAAACTAGTAAATACGTCCTGAAAATGAATTTATATTTTATGTACGTTAAAGAACTTATGCCAACAAGCTTAGACAGCAAAAGAACATAACGTAGATGAAGTTAGCTTAGGTTCCGGAATATTCGACGATGAAATGGAAAGGGCATGAAGGGAAAATAAATCAAATAAGGCCGTGGGGGTGGACAACATTCCTGTGATACCACTAAAAGGTGTAGGAAAATGTGGTAGGAAGAGACTACGAGATATATAAATTAAGCAATGAGACTACTTTTTAAAAATTTGTTCATTCAAATAGAATTACAATTTTATATTGTCACCTTTAAAATAACTTTCTTCTGAAGACACACAGCGCTGAATATATTCGCTAATAATTCTACCATCCGAAGTTCTTCACCGTGAGGGGCTATTTATGATTTGGGGACATTCCCAAAGCAAACAGGCATCCCTTACGCTATTTATTAATATCAAATTAATATTCGATTTCCATTGATGAGAGGACTAAATACAGGGTGGAGAAGTGTTTTCTCGGCCTCCGCACAGGAAGAGTCGTAGACCGCCGCGGATGCGTAATGGGGAGGAGTCGGCACTAATCTCCGGAGGACACGTGAGAGATTCGCTGCACTACGAAGGGCATGTCACGCTCAGCTGGAGAGCCGGCAAGCCCTAACTTTTGCGCCCCGACCTCACGCTACGCCTCCGGGACCGTCAGATGTGCAAGCGGCGGCTCCGCCTTTGTCCAATGGCAAATCTCACCACTCTGGTGGGTGGAGATATTCGACATCCCTCCGTCAAAGACCCCGGCGTGTAAGTAAGAGAAGACAAGGGCCGTGCGGGAGTGGTCTAGCTGCTGTACCTGTCTGGTTGATGCGACGTTGATATTGTACCGTCGGATTATGGTTTTACTTTAAAGAGCATGGCAATAACGTCAGCGTCCTCACCTTAGAATCAAAGCGTGAATATTATAATCTTGCGCGTGAAATGGAATTCGCTGAGATAGTAATAAGGAGAAAGGTATATAATTAGAGCTCTATGTTCGTTTCCCACATACTTATGTGGATTTTTCTCCACCTTGGATGTTGGTGGTTGTTTTAAATGCTCTGTGCTTGTTAAAATTCATTGTAAAGGCCTAAAAATAAGGCTGGCTTCGAAGTACTGCCAAATAGGAAATAAAAGATTTTAGCAAATTTCTCTCGAAAAAAATTCACAATGAAATTGCTTGCATTTAGTTCATGAAAACATTTGGGTACATAGATGTTGAATTGGGCCCTCCAATTCATCGCATGCATATTAAAAGCTGTGTTACAAACTGGGTAAAATGGATTTATGACACGTCACACATCCAATTGCGTCCCAAGCTCAGCTATCATCACGCCGAGATACATCCACTTGATATGGTTTCTCACCCAAAGTCACTCCAATGAATGAGTTTGTCGTACCGTCTAATCTCTTTTAGAGAAGTTCAGAAAATGGTATCAGCGTTTTCTTATTCTGAAGATTTCTCTTAAAGTAATTTTGTTTCGTATTTATTTAAATAGAAAGTAACGCTTGATACATTTGGGTATAATTAATACAAAATTGAAATAATTATTTAAATTCGGCTTTTAATTCAGTACGTACACGATGCCTCTACCCGCAGTCGATCCAATGGCCCACGTCCGGCCTTTAGCGAGGCCCCGCCCCTGCAGGCCGTTTCCTCCGACCACGACCCTCCGCTCCCGCAACCGGCTCATGTCTTTTCACGTAGCTACCCCGATCGGGGTCGGTCCGCTCTTCCGCCCCGGTAAGCCTCCATCCGGGCTCCCGCGACCATTCCAATGCATCTCCCCCATCCCGATCTCTCACTCACCATATCATCTGCACCCCTCCCCTGCTCCAGTCTCTTCCAATTCGAAACACTCCTTCACACAAGGAAATGGTGGCCATTTTCAAACGCTTTCGTCGAGGGAATGGGGAACTTACCGCTTTCGGGCAATCAAAAGGCATTTTGTCTGTTGAACTTTACATAAACCATTGAGTCTACACTCCAAATGTAAGAGCTCAGTGTTGAAAGAGCGTGTGGAAAATCGGTTGGGCAAAGAGGAAGGCGAATGAAGAAATAATGGAGATCACAGGGACATAGAGGCATTTTCTCGGAGAAAATTTGACGGAAGTAGCGGTGAAGGACAGAGGAGATATTACTAAGGAACGTGTAGGAAATGAGAATGTTGTGCGGGCGGGGTTGCAGTAGGGAATGGGTGGCAACTCACAAAAAAGAGGGTCGTATTCCAAGATGGCACACTTTCCCCTACGGCTCCGATGGAGTGATCGCTGGCGCCACCGGAAGAGATGTCCCTTCCGGGAGAGTTTCAACTTTTTGAGCATCACTCTTCCTACCACAAAACAATCAGGACACCTTAACGTGATCTGAGGCACTCTCATACTTATTCGTGGAAATAACTTCTCGCCGCTGCTCCAAAGTTCGGGCCGTTTTTACCTTATTCTCTCTCTTAGCCGTTTCATTACTCTAAGATAGTGCTCCTCGTTGCTTTCTGGCCTTTCTGTAGGTATTCGTGATGCGCAACTCCATTTGCATTAAAAAAGACAACATTACCTTGGCGTTTAAGCGAGTTGGTCGAGGTTTTTGGGTGCGGGGGGATGTTTCACCAATTCAATGTGAATATTGCACTTTTGCTACGTTGTCATATCCATAAACCCATGACTCACCTGTTAATATCCTGAACAAGGATGTTTCATCCTCTTCACCTCTATCAAACAGTTCCTAACAGACTCGATGTTATTTCTGGTATTCTGGAATTAGGTGAGGTACAAATTTTGCGGCGACTCGATGCATTCTCAATTTTTCAGCCAGTATTTTATAGCATTAACTAATCGACTCATATTGTACTGAATGTTTCCTCAAAGAGTCAAACGTCGATTTTCACGAAGAAGATCGTTCACTTTCTCGATGTGGGGATCATCAGTCGTCGTTGATGGTCTTTGGGAGCGCTCGTCGTCCCTTTTGTACCTGGTAAGCCTTGATAATGAACTCATAAGTTTTCGTGAAGGATTTGCAGATTTGGACGCAGAATTTCACAAAACAACGCTGCTCCTTCAAAAAGGTAAATTCTTCGGATTCTATTTTTCGCTGAACGCCACAGACACTCGTTCACATAAACGGACGTAACTAACCACCAAAACAAGGTATTAAAAATTAACTAATCTGAGACGCCCTATTCAAAAAGTCAGGGACATTTTCAAACAAACCTCGTGTAGAAGAGAGAAGGAATTGAAAGATAATAAATTCAAAGGTCAGTAGAAGGAAGTACAAAGAGTTAAATAATGATACTGGAAATAAATGGAGCAAAAGAAAATTGGTGGAGGACGCAGTGCAAGGATATGGAAAGTTAGTAGAGGAAGGGTAAAATTGGTGCGCTGTACAAGAAATACGAGGGTCATCCGGAAAGTAGTACCCGTTCGTGAAATAAAGACACAAAAGTAAATATTAACAAACATAAAAAATTTTATTTGAAAGAGGATACTTTAAACTACTTCTCAACATAATCTCCAAGCAAATTAAGGCATTTGTCATAACGTGTGACAAGTTTCTGTATTCCTGCTGCATAGTCCTTCGCCGCCAGCTCATTGAGATACAGGGTCACTCCTTCTTTAAGTTCTTCATCGCTGTCAAATCTTTTTCCCGCCAAAAAGTCTTTAAGCTTTGTAAAGAGATGAAAATCTGAAGGGGCCAAGTCCGGGCTATACGGTGGATGGTCGAAAGTTTCCCATTTGAATTGCTGCAAAAGTTTTTGTGTTATCCCAGCTGCATGAGGCCTGACATTGTCATGAACGAGAATGACACCAGTAGACAATAGACCTCGCCGCCGATTTTGTATTGCCCGCCGTAATTTCTTTAATGTTTCACAATACGCATTGGCATTAATAGTGTCTCCACGGGCCATAAAATCAATAAGCAATACACCTCGTCGATCCCAGAAAATGGTTGCCATGAGTTTCCTGGTGGACAGAACTGTCTTGAATTTTTTTGGTTTGTTTGGTGAATGAGCATGATGCCACTCCATTGACTGTCGTTTACTCTCAGGTGATGCATAACAAACCCATGTTTCGTCACCAGTAATTATGCGAGTCAAGAAAGAGTCTCCTTCATCAGAATAACGTCCCAAAAACGTCAGTGCTGCAGCCATACGCTTGGTTTTGTGCTCATCTGTAAGCATGCGAGGGACCCATCTTGCACAAATTTTTGCATAATGCAGATGGTGTTTAACAATTTCATGAACAATTGTTCGAGAAACATTGGGAAAATGCTCACAGATGTCATCAATTGTGACGCGCCGATCGTTCCTCACGAATTCGTCAACTGAGCTCACCAGTTGGTCTGTAATGACAGACGGTCTCCCCGAACGCTCATCGTCGTGTGTGTTCCCCCTCCCCATGTTGAAGTTGCGACACCACCGCCGAACAGACGACTCGTCCATTACATTGTCTCCATACACCTCCTTTAATTGGCGATGAATATCACATGGGCGAACGTTTCTTGCATTGAGGAATTTAATCACTGCCCTCACTTCACAACTGGCGGCGTTCTCAATTTTTTTAAACATTGTAAACAATCACAGAAACAACACAGGCAATGCTAGCGTCACGCAACTTGGCTCAGAGAAGGCAGACAAGCCACTGAAGCTATCTGACCTCGTCCAGCGGCTACTCGCGTCGTCAGCACTTCATGCGGCACGAACGGGTACTACTTTCCGGATGACCCTCGTATAAAACACTATCTGGAAATGAGATGTGAAATTTACGGTTAACAGTTAGAGAAAAGTTTATGAGATTTTACGAAACAAATGAGATGGAAGTGTATAGAACAAATGCGTAATAAAGAACCTAAGTCAGATGGTTGAGACATAGCAAGAAAAAATTGCGTGGATTAGACAGCTAAGGTCCAGGCATAATCAACGATGAGAAAAAAGGGCATTTTTAAAAGATATTGAAGTATCCTGAAAGCTACGACTAGGTTCATATCAGGACAATATGCGGATCCGATTTAAAGAAAGGCTTCATTAAACGGGTGGTAGGGAAATGTAATGAAAAAGTTAAAGAGAGGTGTTATTTTGCTCTAGTTATACCTCATTTTGAATATGCCCTAAGTATTTGGGAAAATTTGACAATAATAATTAGATGAAGTACAGAGAAAATTCGCCAGATTCGTGAAAAATATTATAATAGGAACACAAGTGTGACAGTTCTCTTGGGGGAATTAGGCTTGGAGCCACTTGAGGAACGAAGAGAACAAGCGAGACTTAGACTATTAGAAAGGTTCTGGAAGAAGACTTAAAATAGTTTCTAAGGCTTGCGGGGTATAAAGTACATGTAGATGAGCTTGTTTTAGTTTTTTGGAATTTGTAAGTGGGATCATACAGGAATTTCACAACATTGTTTTTTTATGAAGTCATAATACTTGTTCACATATTCATGCCAAAACATGACTACAAACAAGAAAAGACATTTAATTTACAAATCATGACAAGATTAAACGTTGCGCAGACAGGTATATTCGTAGGTGCATGAGTAAAATCGTTGGTGGTAAATGTATTTACAGTGGTGTGTCACTTACCTTACTTGTGTCTTTGGGCCAGATTCCATGAGTTGCATGACCATGGAATATTTAAATTCCCCCTTCTCACTTTTTAATTCTAATTTGCATGTAATTCGATCCATTTTTACTACATTCGTAAGTTTATATGCATGTGTATGTTAGTTGATAGTATATGTATTTGCACGCCTTTGCGTGAAAAACGTTTTCGCATGAATACATACGTGTATATCATCATCAGTATTTCAGTGGTACGATTGGTTTAACTGCAGCCCTCCATTCTTTTCTAATTAATCTGAATGCCCTCAATCATTGATACCCCTTCGGTTTTACGTCCTTCTTGATTTGTCTAATGTGCATGTCTCTTGGTCTTCCTCGTGGAATCTTCATTTTTCCTTCTATTATATTCTTAATCATTCCGTTTGCCTCAATATGTGTTCAATCTACCTATTTCTTCTTTGCCGTCTAGTTCTCCACATGGTCCTATTTTCTTCTGCTCTTCTATGCACTTCCTCATTCCTTACTTTGCCTGTCTATTTAATCTTCAGCATACTCCTCCAGCACCATGTTTCAAAGGCTACTATTCTTCGCTGGTCCACTTTTACAATGTTCCAAATCTCGGAACCCTAGAGCGCCATGCTCCACACGAACGTCTTGACGAATTGCTTCCTTGGTTGCAGCCTTGGGCTTTTTGAGCATAGCAATTGCTTCTTCTTCATGAATGCGTTCTAGCTTGGGCTATTCTTTGCTTGATGTCGGTCAAACTTCTTCCATTCCATGTTATGCTGCTGTACAGGTAGATGAAGGATTCCACTTTATATATATATATATATATATATATATATATATATAAAATTCACTAAATAGTCATAGCAAACACAGAAACTAAAACATATTAAAGAGGAACTCACTAGTTCTCGAATTTTAGGTGGTGCAACCACCTTTCTCAAGTGGAATTAGGAACAGTTCTGTTCCTAATTCCTCTTTAATATGTTTTAGTTTCTGTGTTTGCTATGACTATTTAGTGAATTTTATTGTGCACGTTCGTGGCTTTTCCAAGAAAGTGAATATATATATATATATATATATATATATATATATATATATATATATATATATATATATATATATATATATGCAGCGGGTTACGGGGTATTACTCGTATGTAGATGTAGATTGTGTGGCAGGAGGTGAATATATAACAGAATAATTTTACCTAAAGATGACCCTACCGCGGTCGGAAAATGTTATAATGATCCCCTATCGTTCGTAGAAAAAATTAAATCCTAAATCTATCTGTTCTACACTTAATCTCTCTAATTTTACTTGCATGATCTTTCATATCATAGTGCGATGGGGGTAATAATACATTTTCAACATAAAGACGTCCTTCCAATTTAAGCGTTTCTCCTTCCATTTCCCATTGATTTCCCATTGATTTCTACTGAACTTCCATTTTTCCACTGAATCACCAAAAGTTTTCTCATCACCTTCCTCCTAACCTTTGTGTCCCCATTAATTTCGGTGGTCCCTACAACCTTCCTCTCAATGAAATTTACCTTCCACGTTCGGCAGTGGTATATATACATATATAAATAATATATTATTATTAGTTAATCTACCGGTTAAGGTAGGTTTTTGGATGGACACAACTATCAAATAAACATTTTGTAACTGCCCACCTAGCATATCAGGTCCCTCTTCATCTCGGTGTACTACTTTCCTCCCTTCATCCCGTCCAACATCCCTATCCTGTTCCTGCCCTTACCTCGCTTGCCCAACATTCTCCCCTCTATAACCTTCTTCAACATTCCACTACCGCTCAATACGCCTTTCATCCATTTTTCCTGCCTCCATAGGATTTCTCTCAACAAACCACTATCCTCACCCACCATCTCCAGTACTTCCTCATTTTTTTTCCTTTCGGTCCATTTCACCTTCTCCATTCTTCTCCACACCCACATTTCAAAAGCTTCCAATCTACGTCTATCATCCTGCTTCAACGACCACGTTTCCGCGCCTACGCTCCATATCAGAGTTTTAACGAGTCTTGTTTTAACATCCCTACTCAACGTCCCCGTCATCAACTCCCTCCTCCTTGAGAAAGCCTCCTTGCCTAGCGCAATTCTTCTGCTTAGGTCCCTACCACTTTGACCGTATTGGTCCAAAACACTTCCGAAATATGTAAACTGCTCTACCTGGTCTATTCTTTCCCCGTCTATTTTAATATTTAGCTTAGCCTTTTTCTTTCTGGAAAATCGCATAACCTTTGTTTTATTAATATTGATTCTCATCCCATATCTATCGCACTGAAACTCCAATTCACTCAGTAGTGGTTGCAACCCCTCGGCTGACTGAGCAAGTAATACTTGGTCATCAGCAAACCTAACCGATTTTACCAATTCCCCTCCGACTTTCATTCCCACCTCCGATTCTTCCCATGCCTCTTTAATCATTTCCTCCACATATACGTTTAACAGCACCGGTGGCAATGGGCAACCCTGCTCAAATAATAGATATATATATATATATGCAGAATTTACCGCTCATATAATATCTATTTTAGCGCTAGCGCTACCAAATTCACATAATATTATCTAATTTACGGAGAGGTAGGAACTCCCAATTGATTTTTATTATAATGTTATTACGTAATAACATAATCGAAACATTTAACAATTTTAATATCTGACAACTTTTTATATTTAAAATGCATTTAATTTCTTTCTTTGTATCGAACATTGTTATATCTCCGCGGAATATTGGTGAGATAAGCTATTTGTATTGCCTTCCATTTGGACATAGTGGCCTCAAAACTTCCGATGATACGAGAATGGTTCCATAAGTACCCGACCTGACCTAGAGATAGCGGTATTTGTTTGAAAAGGATCCCTATATTTGAAAGTACGCAATCTATAAAGCATATGTTTCAAGTTTGAAGACACCACGTTAGTTAGTATTTGTTTGGTAGCCATAAATAGTGAACGTTTTCAGTGATTGTGTAAAAATGGAGAAAATTGGTCATTGTTATGTGATACAATACTTTAATCTGAAAGGCCTCAGCCCAACCAATATAAAATTAGGAACTGGATTCTATTCTGGGCGAATCAGCTCCTCTATTTACAACAGTTAAGCATTTAGAGTAGGTAGCAGAGTTTAAACGAGGCGGTACGAGCTGTCAGGAAGAGCATCGCATGTGTCGACCAAATGAGGTGACGACTCCAGAAACGGTGATGAAAATCCACAAAGTGATACCAGATGATCGTGGACTAAAAGTGCGCGAGCTATCAGACATAGTAGGAATTCCAAAAAGTGCGGTAGATCGCATATTAACTGAAAATTTGGAAATGAGAAAGCTGTGTGCAAGATGGGTGCTGTGTTTACTCACATTCGAGGAAAATTATTGCCCTGAAGAAGTTTCAATTGAGTGTTTGGCAAAGTTTCACAGCAACAAAGTAGAAATTTTGCGCCGTTTTATAACCATGGAGTTAACATGGGTCCATTACTGCACACCCGATACAAAAGAAATATCATTACAATGGATTTAAAAAGGAGAACCGGCTCCAAAGAAGGCGGAGACCGTTTCATCTGCAGGCAAGGTCAAGGCATTGGTTTTTGGGATGCGCGTGGGACGATTTTCATTTACTATCTTAAAAAGGAAAAACTATCAACTACGAGTATTATGCAAACTTATTGCAACGTTTGAGCAAAGAAATAAAGCAAAATCAGCTGCATTTGGCTAGGAAGAAAGTTTTGTTTCATCTAGACAATGCATCAGCTCACAAATCCGGTATTGCAATGGCAAACATCCATGAATTAAAGTTTGAATTGCTACCTCATGCACCCTGTTCGTCAGATTAAACCCCTTCGGATTATTTTATTTTCGTATACCTGAAAAAATAACTCGGTGGTCAAAGATTTTCCAACCGTGAAGAAATGATGTCGGCAGTTAATGGCTATTTTGAGAAGTAACACAGTTCTTATTATAAAAAGGATCGAACTTATTGAACATTGCTGCAAAATGTGTATAGTACTGAAAGGAGATTTTTTTGAAAAATAAATACATTTTTTCCAAACTTTTTCTGTTTTTTTGTTGGGTGGGGTACTTCTGGTACCTCCCTCTAATAATTAATTTTAATTTTATGCCATTTGTTCAACTAATAACTTCCATAAAAGTATTAAAAAAATAATATCAGGTGCTATCGCCCGGTATGCGATGTAATTTTCAAATAGCCAGCTAGACTCAATGATAGAAGCATTTTCGAAATATTTTCTGCAAATTAGTTGGCTTAAAAAATATTTATTTTATTTGGTTGATTTATTCACTGTTCAATTTTCTTTCATATTTGGTACATGCACTGGTTTATTTGTGTAGAAAGGTAGGAAAACCAAAACTGTTGTATCCGATTTGGTGGTTAACCGCAAATTTATTTATAATATAACGTCGATACGGAGACGATGCTGCATTGCATGTGACTAAGTGGTCACCAATGTATTCTCATAAGTTATTTTTCAAATGATTATACCGCTCCTTTTGTAGATATTATTAGATATGCTGGAAATTTTCCATTAGAGCACGCCTTCCTCATTTGCTAGCGAGGTGAAAATATCATAAGTAATAAAAAAAGATAGGTAATGGCATAGATGTACGTTGACGGTTTGATATTAAATTGTGTTTTATTAATAATAATTATTGACTATGAAAATTCAGTGAATTATTTTGACTCTTCTTTTCGTTACAGGTAAGAAATCAGCTACCAATTTATTGATGGGGCGCTGCGAGTTCACAACCGTAAGTCAAACTTACTGCGAATCCCCATCACGATCGCAGATAGTTCAAAATTCAAATGAGTCCGTTGTCATACTGCGTAGCTTAGTGTAGACGGAAGATCATGGTTAAACTAGATATGATAGCAAAACTATGACTGATTCTCCTGATTCTGCAGAATATATTTTCGGATTGGGAATTAAATTTATAATTTTTATTAGTTGTATTTATAAAACTAACCACAGCATACTATTTTGCCTTTGGCGTAATTGCCGTAGTTATAGGTTGTTCCAGCTGAGATATGCGTGCTTGTGTACTTGATCTAGGAAATTAACTGAGTTGCAAAATACACATTTTGTAATAACTATGCGCTTGGTATGAGCAACATAAAACCAATATGACGAATTGTGTCGGAGATGAAAGCATTAAATCAGCACCATTCGAATCTCACATTTTTACACAAAAGACATATATACCCCTTATTTAGCCATGTGTTCGCGACTTTCAGCAATCATAAATGTAAGATGAATACCTAAAATGATATAAATACTTGTTCAAGAAGCAAGACAAAAGCGAGATACGTATTTATTCCAGTAAAGAGCATCATTTTTAATTAATTAGCTTTCAATTTCACTTCTAAACTATTATATTTTGCGTTTTGCAAATGGCATAATCATACAGATAAATAAATGCTTTCATAAAGCTATGCAAATATTTTTTAAATTATTTTTCATGGAAGACAGGAATTTTATGACAATCAAGCCTAATTAAAATAACCAGAGCATATTAATACTAAAGTATCTATAGTAGCATTCAATTTCAACAAAAACACCTCATTTTCTGATTCTTTGGAAATTAGAATTCACTATTCCACCGATAAGAAAAAAAGCCTCGTCAAAAGTGCATTGCTAAGTGTGGCATAGTGCCTTCTGATTTGCTACGAATAGATGATGTCCGCCTTTCACAGCATCTCTCTCGAATCCAAAAAATTCACTCTACTCGCCCATTTAGCAGTGCATATTAGAATATAAATTCATTGATGTGCGCGGATATTACGCAATAGTTGAAATTTATTATTTCCAACCATGCCAATATAAACAAGGAAATACGAAAATGGTATCCAACTTATTAACATGTTGGTGTTTGCGGTCATTGTGGAATTAAGGCTGGTGTTACAATTTTCAGGGATATAATCAAATGAGTTCGTCGTAAAACTCCTGAACCCATCTTACAAAGGTCAAGAAACAATACCGGGTATGTAAAGTTACCCGAGTGTCATAATATTTCATGTTTGAAATAAAACTCCCGTCAGTTCCAATATGTAAGAGGAAAACTGAGGCATTCGCCCCATGAGTGGCTGTGGATATTAGTGAGGGAAAGAAGACCGTTCATATTACATTTGAGCGGTTTGAGAAAAAACCACAGAGATTGATTAACTTGTAAATTGAAGTCAAACAAGAATTTTATGGCTGAAAAATATAGTATGTTCATGCTTTTTCTTCCAAAGTTTAATCAGAATCCCTGATGGTCGTTAACGGTGCAGAGAGGCGTATCGCCGCCCTAAAAAACGGCCGATGGAACCCAATGGGGCGAGGGACTGGGAGGGGGAGACTTATGGAACACGCGAACTCAGCCGAGGGGCAGCCGCTGCAACGTCGCTGCAAACTTGCCTCTCTATTAATTCTTTCGAGCTATCTATTATTCCGTATGGTGCTTCCGAGGCCTTAAATTGGTGCGCTGCCGTCGAGACGATTATTTAGTTACCATGCGGGCTCGCTTGGCTAGGTTACATGTTTACACATGCAATCAAATTATTTATACATTCCCCTTCTTTATACGGGTAGAGTCTGCTTGTTGGTTTGCTAAATGATTTAATGCCGAGGTCGGTGAAATTTTACGAGCTACTGACTGAGGCATTCAGCTCCCCTTTCGTCTTTTGCCTGTTTATTGTTTTTGTGCAATCGCTTATCCCCATTCGTCCACTGGCCGCAACTGCAAACAAGGGACGCCAATCTCCCTCAAATGACGTAAAATATATTATTTTGCCCGAAAAGGACCTTTCTGTCCTTTAGGGGCAATCTGCCTTTTATCGTCTTTGTACCGGGTCTCCTGATTTTTGCTTAACTTTTTTCTTGGATGATTAGATAATTTTTTGTATTGGTCCATTTCCCTTTATCTCGAGGTAACAACAAAAATTTGAAATATTAACTTATTAAGGGTAGAGTGAGAGAGGATTTTCGGGAGAAATTCAAAGGAATCTGAAAAATGGATGAAGGGCGTATTGATCGGCAGTGGGCTTTTGAAGACTGTATAGAGGGGAGAATATTAGACAAACGAAGAAAGGTCAGGAACAAGATAGGGATGTTTGGTGGGAGGAAGAGATGAAGGAAGCACGCAGAAATGAAGAGGGACCTGATGTAGATTAGGTTGCTGAATTGTGTCTTGCTAGGAGAGAAAAATATTTATTTGGTAATGGTGTCCATACAAAACGTATCTTATCCGGTAGATTACCTAATAACCATAATAATAACTTCATGGTAAATTAATAGAAACTAAGATATTCCGCAAAATATATGCAGAGCAAAAATTTTTTTTTAAATATTCCTAATAATATATGAATAAACCCAAACAACGATAATACTTTCAATAGTACGTAAGGTTAATTGAAGTCTAGAAGAAAAAATTAAGCAATGTTAAAATAAATTACCACGTTATATTTATTTCATGATGCTTTGAAAGCAGCATTAAAAACCTAATCGACTATTTTTGGACATGCGTCCATATCAGGGTTGATAAAATCCTCGCAACAGTGAACAAACTGGTTTTTTTAACTCTTTTCGGACAAGTGAATGATAAAATTCTAAGATTTTTTTGACAGACCGTTTTTCTACCCTAGATTATACAATATATGTTTTTCTATATGTTCTATTCATTTCAATGCAACGAATTTGGTTACCGCAAAATAAAATCCCAGATCTCTCAGATTATATCATTAAAAATTGCGGGAGTAATAAAAATATATTTACAAACTTATTAATCAAATTAACCTATATTTAGGTAAATTTAGTCGGAGAGATTTTACGAAGCTTCACAAAAAGGAAACTGAATTAGATTCGATTAAGAAAATGTGTGCTTTTATTGAAAAAAATAAATATTATTCAAATGAGTGAACAGTAATTTACTGTGTATATTCTTTCTATCACCTGATAATGAAGCAAAAAATTTTTGAAAGGAAACACCTAGCTTTAATATATATCCCTACTGTTAACGTATTTAACATGCAGGATCAGTATGATACATACCCATTATGGAGAAGAAAGATGCAAAGGAAACTCGAAAATTCATACAAATAACTTCTTGTGCTTTCACAATTTGTTAACTTGCGAATGCATGTTATCAGTGACAGGATATATAAATTTGCAAGGTTTATTCAAGAATCAAATTAGAAATTAATAATTAAGCAACCTAACTTACACCCAAATTATGAATATCATTCGATTTTGAGAGTGTGAATCAAATACACCAAAGCCAGAATAACTCTTTAGGAACTGGGACATACTATAAAAATCTATTTAGCAATCCAATTAAATGCAAAATATCTGGACCTCCGAAAGTTTGTATTAGTTATTACTTGATATAAAATACGGCCAATAAAATATTAGACAGTTTTCTAGTAAACCATGCTTCATTGAGAGCCAAAAAAGGAGCAATTATCATCTCTATTCAGAAAAAATAATGCACCCTATTGTGCTTCCGCAAATGCCCATACATTTTCTTCAATGATGGAATATAAATTTTGTCAGTTAAGGAGTAAATTACGCAAATAAATACTATGGTATCAGACAATAACTGCTGCCTGGATGATATCAATGACTGAAAATATTGCATTTCCCTCCTCTTCTCTTAAGTGCTGTCGACGCGAGTTAAACAGGGTGACTTAAAAAGTGACTCCTACTGAGATTCATCGCCATTTAAAGGCTGTTTATGATGACGATGCTGCTGATAGGCCTAATTTAAATCGATGGGTCGTAAAATTCCGTGGTTGAGAGCCCATACTTGTTGATGAAACAGGCAGCGGAGGTCCGATCACTGCCACAGACAGAAGCCTTCGAAAATTTGATTAAAACTGATCGGCGTATTACTCAAAAGCTTATCGCAAACCATATTGATCGAGTTTGCCGTGTTAAAGGCAGCCTAGCGCCAATAATCTTGGAACATGACAACGCTCGTCCACACACCTCAGGCGCACTTGGAGAGGCCCTGCGAAGCCTGAAATTTAAACCGATTCCACACCCTCTTTATTCCCCCGATGTTGCTCCTTGCGGTTTTTATTTTGTTCCTCAACTCAAGAGACACCTCAAGGGTGATCATTACACCTCGAACGATGAGGTGAAGGCAGCTGTCAAGTCTTGGATTCGAGAAAAGTCGGAAGAGTTTTTAGTGACGGAATGAAACAACTTATTACAAGTAGGGAGACATGTTTTAGCCCTAATACTGACTATTTTGAAAAATAAATATGTGATTTTGAAACTTAAGAGTTGTACATTAGTCTTCTCTTTGCCCGATATTTCTATTTCCTTTTCTTCTGTGGTCAACAAGCATGTGTGCATTACTTTTCAGCCTACCTTTGTACGTACGTAGCCTCACAAGTCAAGGGTCAAGGAACTTTGTTATTTCACGTTAGTTAGGTCCCAACTTGAGTATATTGCAAGCGTTTAACTGTAGAACTAGGTCGAGTGCAACGAAGAGCAGCTAGTTTATTGAAACTTTGTTATGAACAAAGAAGCAGTGTCATTGTACTATTGAAAGAATTAGGATGGGAGCCACTAGTTGACCTTAGGCTAAAATATAGGTCAAATTTACTGATTAAATTGGAGGCAGGTTACTTATCTGAGGATGTTAAGGATATAATACAGGCCCCCACTTATTATGATAGATCAGATCACCAACGTAAAATCAGGGAGATTTATTGTAGATGAGATAAATTGAAAAAGTCGTTTTCCTGGAACCATTAGGGATGATAATATACATGACAGCAATCAGGTAGGAGACAACTAGAATTTGCAGTGTATATATTTGTCGATATATTGCGTGTTTCTCCCTGCATGGTATTCTTTTGATTTTATAGACCCTTCTTTTTAATAGTTCTACGCCGTGATTTTAATGAACGTATACTGTTATTAAATATTTTTGCTTGAAAGTACTTTATTTTGTGTGATTAAGGTTTGGCGAGTTCATGAACCAACTAATATTATTGTAGAAGTAATATGATTTGGTTTTCTTCTAGTTAACGGGTGGAGACCTAGCACCCCACACCACACGCCCTTGCTAGCGGTGTATTGTGTAGATGTGGTATGGTGTCACGGAAGTGGATAATCTAATCGTAGACTCGGAAGTGGCGTTGAACAAAAACTAAATTGGTGTAAAACCGTACTGGCCCAGAAATTACACAGATTTTTAGGAACTATATTAAAGTAAAATAGAGTGAAAGACCATGAATTGACGCTGGTAAATTCCTTCATCAAGTTTCTTAGTGACCAAAATTGGATCGTGGAAAAGGCTGATATAGGCAATGCTGCAGTAGTAATGGATTGGAATGAATATGGGAACAAGTGTTATGACTTCATAAAAAATAACAATGTAGCAAAACTCCTCTATGATGTAGAACAAAATATTAAATCACCAACACAAGGCCGCAGCATACTTAATATCTTAGCGACTTATGCGCCCGAAATCGTAATAACTTCTCCACATTCTTCCCTGTGGCAGCATCGTCCGTGAGTAATGGTCTACCACTTCTTGGATTGTCTGGTAGAAACTAATTGCCACTTTGAAATTTAATTTTTTACCTCACAACTGTGCCACATAACAAATATGTGTTATATAACTCTGGTTTTCATTTGCACAAACAGAAATAATTTCATCATACATTTTTCCGATACTGTAACCTCCCAATTGATGGAACTTAATCACGCTGCGAGTCTCTATTTCCTCCATGCATCGAGTTATTTCAATCCACGGGTTCCCGAAACGAAATAAATCAACATTAATTGCTTAATTATTATGTGTATAAAAATCAATTAATACGTAGAATAAATTTTATCCAGATATCTCGGTTGTTTTTTGGTAAAAATTACTTAAATACCAGTTACCACGATCATCTCGTGTCCCTTTCTGGATTTTCTTTACCGTTTCAGGAGTCGTCACCTCATTTGGTCGACCAATGCGATATTCGTCTTGACAGCTCGTACGGCCTCGTTTAAACTCTGCTACCCAATATTTTACAATTGTAAACGAAGGAGCAGACTCACCTTGAGTAGAATCCAGTTCAGCTTTTACATTGGTTGTGCTGAGGTCTTTCAAATAAAAGCATTGTATCACATATCCATTACCAATTTTCTCCATTTTCACAAATTCACTGAAAACTTTCACTACTGATGGCTGCCAAACAAATACTAACTTAAATGGCGTCTTCAAACATATGCTTTATAGATTGCATACTTTCTAATACAGGGATATTTCCAACAACTACCGCCATCTCTACGCCAGGCTGGGTATTTATGGGACCACCCTCGTATGATTATTATTATTAGGTAATCTACCGGTTAAGGTAGGTTTTTGGATGGACACAACTATCAAATAAACATTTTGTGACTCCCCACCTAGCAACTAATCTACATCAGGTCCCTCTTCATCTCGGTGTACCTCCTTCCTCACTTCATCCCGTCCAACATCCCTATCCTGTTCCTACCCTTGCCACGCTTGCCCAACATTCTCCCCTCTATTACCCTCTTCAACATTCCACTACCGCTCAATACGCCTTTCATCCATTTTTCCTGCCTCCATAGGATTTCTCTCAACAAACCCCTTTCCTCCCCCACCATCTCTAGTACTTCCTCATTTGTTTTCCTTTCGGTCCATTTCACCTTCTCCATTCTTCTCCACACCCACATTTCAAAAGCCTCCAATCTACGTCTATCCTCCTGCTTCAGCGACCACGTTTCCGCGCCGTACATAGCTACGCTCCATATCAGAGTTTTTACGAGTCTTGTCTTAACGTCCCTACTCAACGTCCCCGTCATCAACTCCCTCCTCCTTGAGAAAGCCTCCTTGCCTAGCGCAATTCTTCTCCTTACGTCCCTACCACTTTGACCGTATTGGTCCAAAACACTTCCGAGATATGTAAACTGCTCTACCTGCTCTATTCTTTCCCCGCCTATTTTAATATTTAGCTTAGCCTTTTTCTTTCTGGAAAATCGCATAACCTTTGTTTTATTAATATTGATTCTCATCCCATATTTATCGCACTGAACCTCCAATCCACTCAGCAGTGCTTGCAACCCCTTGGCTGACTGAGCAACTAATGCTTGGTCATCAGCAACCCTAACCGATTTTACCAATTCCCCTCCGACTTTCATTCCTACCTCCAGTTCTTCCCATGCCTCTTTAATCATTTCCTCTACATATACGTTGAACAGTACCGGTGACAATGGGCAACCCTGCCTTACACCTCTTCCTAACACTGCCCATCCGGACTCTCCGTTCCCCACTCGCACCTGAGCAGTCTGAGACATGTACAGGTTGCGGATCAGTCTCCTGTCCCTCCAATCCATTCCTATTTTCCCTCGTATGATATCCCTACGTAAGCTGAAGATTTCCACAACCCATTTCAGTTGATTATTACAATTTATTTGATTTTTCCAATCAACTGATAGTTACAATTAGCAAATTTCCTAATGCAAGATTCACAAATGAAGCAATAAAGAAGAAATGACTGGTAGATCAGTTGCCAATTGCACCAAGTCGGTAGGGCTCAATAATCGAAATGCTCAAAAAAATTGCTACTGTTGGTATATTGATGTATCGAATTAAATATTTGCAGCCCGATTCTTATCACCAGCCGATTGCCTTTTCAGTACTGAGAGGTTGCAACACATGCTCACGTTCCAATTTTCATCAGAAAACTTTTCTTCGTGAAATGTTTTGTTGGGCCGAAAATTCAAAACTTTCCCCTAAAATGAAACTCCAGAGTAAGTGTAAACAATCATAAAAAGGGAGGCGGATGAAGGGTACTGATTTAATCGAGGAAGCCAGATGTTTGTGTAGATGGCCGCCTGATTTAATTAAAAGCGAGGAGTCATCGCCTAGGCTATGAATTTCTCAAAAGGGTGAAACCCTGGAGGAATAATTGTTTCGTATCTCTTTTCTCATTTGTGGAACCACGTCCATTTTAAATCGATGTGTTACAGCCATCATCAGCGGTCAACGTGAAACAATCTCTTACAAATTAATATCAGTAAGAAAAATCTATTCAAGATATTGTTAAATTTTGAAGGAAAAGACTAGAAAAGCTTAGAATGATGCAAAAAAGTGACAAAGAATGATATTAGATTGTGCGACTACCAAAATTACGTCAATATTTTCATGTTTACCCGTTTCAATGATAGCAGTGGCAGAAGGGGACTCATAACTCATCGGCGTAGCATAACCATTGTGATTGATTCAGTTACAGTCAGATATGTGAAGTCGAAGGAGGGAAAGAAGACTTAAGATAATAGGGTGAAATTATTATTACATCGTTTCGATCAGACTGAATATGAGTCTGAACCTTTAGCCCAAGATGCCGGGGTACGTTATTTAAGCTCTTGGCTTCTTATATAAGACGATAGAAATAAACGAAAAAGCTGAGTGTGAATATGTCCAGCATCATCACAACCAAAAAAAAGCTGCCTTGGGTCTTGAACAGTTATGATCTTATTGGGTGATTTCTGTATCAGCAGGCACAATAATAACTGGAACATACTAATGGAATGTACTAACCATTTTCTGAAAATAATATTTAGGGCATTTATATTTTCCTTTTCAGCAGCTGTTTTACTTTACCTTATGCCTCAGGTAATATATTGATAGGATACTCATTATGCGAGTACGTATCGCAAAATTTTGTGGCAGAAGATATAGTTGTCTCATCATAAATATGGGTATAAATATCAAAAAGATCAACAAGGATACCCTGTTCACAGTTATTCTGTACTTTGTTTTTTTTGGAAACTCGTCCAGTAAGAATTCGGAATGTTAATTAATGCCATTTCGGCTGTAAAATAAGTACAAGCGAATATATTCCCTTTAATGTGCGTAACATAGTCTAAAGCATAAAAGCTCAGATAGTGAATTTCCGTCTAATGATTGGCGGCAGAATTCTCACGCTCATAACTGGATTACTCGTATCTCAAAAGAAGGTGGTAAATTTCCAATGCTGAACGTCCTCTCTACATAGTTTGTATAAAAAGTATTAGGAAAAGTCTCGAATAAAGAGATTTATTTCAGACAGTCCTATATTGCCTTAAAATTCTTCAATCAGTAAACCCCTTGGGTGTCGACACACTTTTGGTAGCGGCCTTTCCACGACTCGAAGGTTCCCTATTAGGCAGATTCCGGTAGGTCCTCAAGGGTAAAAGCGTGCAAGCTTCTTTGACGGCACTTAGGGTCCCTCGGTGGTGTCCTTTAAGGGAGGATTTCTGTTTTGGGTTGGGAAATAATCTTCCGGTGCCAAGTCGGGACTGTAAGAGGTTGGGAAATCGTCGCTATGCTGTTGCAGGTCTTTGTAGGTAGACATTTCACTCTGTTCTTGGTCGACCGTCAAGACCATCAGACGGGTTTAGCTAGTAGATATCTTTCGCACTGTCAAATTTTCAGTGATAATGTTTTGCACTGTATTTTTATCAATACCAATATGATCACCGATAATACGTACACTTAACCGATGGTCTGAATTAAGCACTTAACGCACACGTCAGGAAAAAATTGTTACTGATACGTTTTATACAAACCCTGTATCGTGCTTTGGAATTAATGTAATATGATATGAATTGGGTAGTCTCAGGAATGACTCTGTGGAAATAAAAATTATAGGTTAACAAACATTTGCACTTTTTTCCACTAACTAACAAATTAAATGTCGACCCAGATAACCTATTTTGAAATAAAATCGTTAAACAGACGAATTTGCAATTACTCAAGACACCTCTACAATAGGGCAAAATAGCAATATTCATATTTTTAGATACGCTTAAAGAATTTTTGGATAGCCATTAATTCATTGTTAAAGCAGTGCAATGATCAGCTAAAAAAATACGTAGAGTTCTTGATAGTTTAAATCAGGCAAACACTTAATCAATTAATGTATGCCGAAAATGGAAAATTGCTATAAATAATAAATGGCTTTTTCGTATGCTTGTGCGGGTTTAGGAAATTTTTATGCTCTCTATTTTGATAAAATCTGCATACTATATTTAATATTTCGTTAAAGTAAATGCGAAGCGAAACAAGGAAGAAACTTCGCGAGGGCCAAACTGAGGCGAATCCCATAAAATCTTTATGCCTCGCGATTTAATTGGTGGGATGCCTAAAAGCCCGTTGGCTTAAGTTTCAATAATCACGTTCATAATTGCTGAAGACGTTGCTTTGTAATGAAAAATAAATATTCCCTCACGTTTTTGAAATTCATATAATCCAAGTATGCGCCAAAATATTTCCTATCCAAGCACCAAGGTTATCAACTCGAAGGCCAGTTTGATAGGTGAATGTAGAGCTCAGCTGGAACTAAGCCCAACGGCGCGTCGAATTAACAGATCCAGGAGGGGGGAGAATTTCTTCCCCTGTGCCATACGTGGTTTCTCAGGAGGATCTGGTACCCGTGAATCGAACCCCGACCCTCTGAATACCAGTCCAACGCCCAACCCAGTCAACTACTACATCCTTCATTATCTTTATGGTACTCTGTATTTTCCATTGGCCCTCACGGTTCTTCCTTATGCTTCTGCTATTTTGTTTCGAAATGGGCCGTTATAAATAATTTTATTCTCTTTATTCCAAGCATCAAATATTTTAATGAAAATCTCTCAACTGGAAAGGTCCTTTTATCTAAATAAACGCATAAAATTACTACTGATACGGACAAAATCAGTGTTCCATCATCCTTCTAAATCTCGGCATGATGTTGAACGGCAATCCCTTCTGAGAAGGTCACTCATATCAAAACAGATAAACTCTGCGTTGCATTTTCGTGGTTAAATCGATATCTCTTTTTAGTGCACACCCTTAAAAGCTTCTTAAATGTCTCGTATTTTAGTTAATAGGCTGATTCATTCATTGGTTTAAATAAATTAAGGAACTCAAACTTAGTCCAAATTGACGCTATTTTTATCTATGATTGCAGAGAAAAAGATAACATCATCCCTTGTATGTGCCAGCTATGGTGGCTGAATACAGCATTAAGGTGGACATACGAGCAATCTTTGAGATTATTTAATGTCTGGCAGTGAAAGAACTTCTTGGTACATTCGTTTCTCGTCCTTCAAAATAAATCCTACCAAAACACAAAATGTTTTGTAGATATTCTCTACTACCTTATTTACAGATCCGCACTGTACCAAAAACAATTCGCATGGATAACACACATACTTAAATAGAATGTCCTAACCAGTGGCATAAATTAGACATCAACTCTAATTTTAATGAGATCTGAATTTTTTTCTGTAATCCATTTATGTTTCAACTTGATTATTTTGTTTCTCCACGATACATAAGTCCTCGCAGCATATGTTGTATATTTATATTACCAATTTATTATTTGTAATTTTTAAAGCATCTATAGAGGTCTACAAGAAATTTGAAAAACGCCATATTATCTAGGACAAATCACCAAATTAATTACGTATTATGCATAATATTTTAATGTGTGTATGTTTAACTGAATTAAATATGTTTCATACACTTTAAACTTATGATTTCGCTCTAAGATAGCTCTGTAATGGAAGAATAGTCAATTTTAGTATTATTAACATAATTATCATTATTTTCACTATCACTATCATTAAAATGTGCATTACCATTACCTGTCTTATCATGATGATTGTCTCTATCACCAAAACCTTCACATCCATCGTCATTATTAGTGTGGGTACATTCTGTGATGATGTCGTCCGAAGCTCCCCGCGTTGGCCTCGGAGATGTTGTGGGTCCACTCCGAGTCTGGAAGCGAGGCTTTCATCCCGGCGGCGTGCCAAGATGAACGCGCTCGTGTACAGTCCTTTCATTTTCGGGGCGATCTTGGCGGACACGGGATAAAGGGCATACCGCACACAGCCTTGGGCCATCTCCTCCACGGATGTGCCTATTACGCAAGACCCGCGTGCATCCAATGGCACTGCGCCACCCGGCGGGTGCCCTATCACCACCTTGACACCGTTGTTGCAATTGGACAACATGCCCCGGGAGAAATATGGTCCGTCACGGAGAACGACAAACGCATGTCTCTTGCGCCAATGTTGCCTCTCGACAGTAAACTGCAACGCTATACTTTGGCCTAATTTTCATATTCTCTTTCTAAGGCGAATCTATGCGAACCTTTCGATATCATCTCTGTTGATTATTTCAAACCCTACGGTCCATGACCAGCCCTCCAATGAAAGCTAATCTCATGGGTTCTATGAACTTCAAATAGTGATTCAATCGCCTGAAAAAACATTCGGAATATGTATTAATTGGAGGTATTGCGTTATTCTTTGCGTATTTGCTGATTTTATCAACTCCCTCCCTGACCCCCCAGTGGAAAGACCTATTTTGGTTCCAACACTTGCGAGCCAACCTGTTTTAATATTGAGCCAAAATTGATATAAATTGGTGAATTTCATATGTTATCTTATCGTGCATTGAAATTCTTCGGTTTAGAGAATATATTTTGGAATTAGTATTCACTCCTAGTTCTGGCAAACCATTCAACTTGCGACCCCTGATTTTTTTCGCTCCATTCAGCAATGGATGTTAATTAATTGGAGCGATATGGTACTCTCTGCTATCGTCTTCCCTTCTTAAGTTTAGAAACATCACGAAACATCATTGTTATTGGGTTTTAGCTACCCTGGACTCAAATATGTTGCGCACGGAACAGAAACGTCGGGGAATCTGATTAAAATTCTGCGAGGGAATCCGAATCGGATCGGCAGCTCCACAGAGAACCACAGAGCTCCACAGATCGTGAAAAAATGATCGTTGTGTACATTGAAAGCAGTAATGAACATTGATTATAAATCATTGACAAAGGGGTCCGAAAATGGAAGTAGAAGTTAACGGCTATTTCGACAAACTGTCGACGAAAAGAACTGAGCGAATTGATTACGCCCAATAAAGCTTTGATTACTTAACGGCTCAAGATTTACGAGACAAGAAGCGTGCGCCCACATTTCAGGAAGGAGAAGCATTAGGTAGGGCACATGGTGCCCTCCTGAATGTCCGATCTCTACCAACGACTGTCTCGTCCTTAAGTTTAGTGACTGACTCTATCTTTTTCCGGCAACGCGTTAATTATAATTAGCCCGACCATCGTAGTGACATAAGATGCTATGAAACGTAATGTTGCAAACCCATTTAGGAGAAAAATCATTTAAATACGAAATAGGAACACGTTTTCTCGGAGGGAATTACATGTATTACAAAAATGTGAGTAATACATAAATGGGTTTTTGGTGAGTCGGGCGAGTAAATAATAATTTTCCTAATTTAATTTTTAAACTCTGCTACATCGACGTCAGGGGAGAATACAACATAGTTGACGGGACTGATCTTCCAAGTGGAGCGGCGTAAATCTAAAAGGAAGGTGGCCTGTAGAGTGCAATTTAGTGAACGCATTTATATTTTGGCATCTTGTTTCGTAGTGGCCCACGGGTTAAAAATAATGTTAGTATAATTAAATAATTTTACTTAACCTAATTACCTAGCGGGGAATGCTAAATGACCTAAGCCGAAATCACAACTACAGATTATGCCTTGTGTCTCAGAAGATGACCACTACTCTTCGTCATATTGACCATTGTGTATTCTTGAAACTACCGGAGGGGTCCTGGAGGAATTAATGAAGCCACACAAGGCTGCCTTTTGCCATCCGTGGTGTTTCGGTCTTTAAGAGACACGATTTGTATTATCGAGAAGCCAAGCAAATTAGATACTATCAGCCAGGTTATCGATACTAATAGAGGAGCAGAACGAAAGACATATGACTACGTTATGACCAGTTTTCATGATGGTAAACTCAGTATAAAAAATGCCGTCAAGTCGGCAAGATATGAGCAATGATTTCGAAGATACGTTTCATGGTCCCATCGCTCCCCGAATTAGTGACCAGGTGATTATTTTTTTTTGATATATCGAAGCTAATGTTTACAAAATTCGACCAAGGATCTTGGAAGCTCGTAAGGGGATCGAATGTAATTTGCAGAAATAAAGAACTCTGTTTAATTCTTTATTTTCGTTTACAATTGACCTGTCAGATCAGGGAGTCCATTCTACTTCACCCTGTACCTGTCTGTTTTGAAATATATATAGCCCTTATCTAGTCCTTTAGTTTAGAACAACAAGCTTGATATCCCACGCAGCTAAAATTATTCTCCGAATCATCAACAAAAGGATAGAGAGTAAGGCAAATGATTACTTAGGGTATGATCAGTTTGGGTTTAGGAAAGGAAGAGGTACGCGTGATGTCATTGCAGTAATGAGATCACTAATCGAGAGAAATATAGAATACAATCAGGACGTATTTGCCTGTTTTGTAGATTTCGAAAAAGCGTTTGATAGAGTGAATTGGGAAAAATTAATGCGCGTATTGCAGAAAATAGGAATGAATTGGAGGGACAGGAGACTGATCCGCAACCTGTACATGTCTCAGACTGCGCAGGTGCGAGTGGGGAACGGAGAGTCCGGATGGGCAGTGTTAGGAAGTGGTGTCAGGCAGGGTTGCCCATTGTCACCGGTACTGTTCAACGTATATGTAGAGGAAATGATTAAAGACGCATGGGAAGAACTGGAGGTAGGAATTAAAGTCGGCGGGGAATTTGTAAAATCGGTTAGGTTTGCTGATGACCAAGCTTTAGTTTGTCAGTCAGCCAAGGAATTGCAAGCAATACTTAGTGAATTGGAAATTCAGTTCAATAGATATGGGATGAGAATAAATGTTAATAAAACAAAGGTTATGTGATTTTCCAGGAAGAGAAAGGCTAAGCTAAACATTAAAATAAAAGGGGAAAAAAATAGAGCAGGTACAACAGTTTACGTATCTCGGAAGTCTATTGGACCAACATGGTCAAAGTAGTAGGGACGTAAGGAGAAGAATTGCGCTAGACAAGGAGGCTTTCTTAAGGAGGAGGGAGAAAATGCTGGGGACGTTGAGTAGGAAGGATTAGGAAAAGACTCGTACAAACTTTGAAATAGAGCGTAGCTATGTACGGCCCGTAAACGTGGTCACTGAAGTAGGAGGATAGACGCAGATTGGAGGCTTTTGGAATGTGGGTGTGGAGAAGAATGGAAAAGGTGAAATGGACCGTAGGGAAAACAAATGAGGAAGTACTGGAGACGGTGGATGAGGAGAGGGGTTCGTTGGGAGAAATTGTAAAGAGGTAAGAAAAGTGGTTGAAGGGTGTATTGAGCGGCAGTGGAATGTTGAAGAAGGTAATAAGGTGATAATATTAGGCAAACGAGGAAAGGGCAGGAACAGGATTAGGATGTTGGACGTGATGAGGGGATGAAAGAAGTACACAGAGATGAAGAAGGGACCTGATGTAGAGTAGGTTGCTGGATTGTGTTTTGTGAGGAGTCACAAAATATTTATTTGGTAGTTGTGTCCATCCATAAACCTACCTTAACCGGTAGATTACCTTGTGATAAAATCCTTTAGTCTATCTTATCCGAAAAGTGTGGGGCAATAATAATAAAACTTCTGTTAGTTCTGTACTTTTCAGAAAGAAACATCTTTTATTAATATTTTGGGTTGTTCTTTTTTAATTCACCCGTCAAATTAGGAAGTTCTTATTGCCCCACCCTGTATTAAATTTAAGGCAACTACTAACAGATAAGCCCTAGGAGAAGAAAAGTCCACATAGGTGGGAGTCGAACCCGCCACCTGCGTGCAGGCGAGGACCGCAAATGGGACCGGGAATGCCCGTGGGAATAAGAAGATGGAAGATGAAGAGATATTTGAGAAACCTTCTGACATCAGTGAGATGGTCGTCAACGCCGTTAATGGGGTTAAAAGATTTCAGATTTGAATTGTATTATGAAATTTACCTACACCATCTAAATGAGAATAACTGGTCTATCATGAAAGCGACGGATTGAGCGAATAGAGTTGGAAACCGACAGAAGCATTACTTTTACTTTTAACTTTAGTTTTTACCCAAGTTATTTAATTTCACCACAATTTTTTCGGCAGTGGCGTCAAATATTTCTTACCATTTGAAAATCAAGGCATCAAAGTTGGTTGATACTAACTTTAAGTGAGCCTTGTTAGGGAGTTTTACATATTTCTGAACTGTGCTGGTCGTTATAATGTGACAGGAATTGTTAAGTCGCTTCTGTTTTATTCCTTCGTCAATAAATCTTTGGACATTTTTTGGTCTCATTGTCCAATAAAACGTTTGAAATCAGAAAAATTTATCTGGTATGTAAATTTACCAGGTAAATAGCCTAATCCAATGTTTTAAAACTGCAACGGAAAATTTATCGACGAGACCGAGCGTGGGCAGCCGCCTGATTGCCGATGGTCGTCTTTAAACCGAATCCCTGGGAATGCGGGGAAAGCATATCGAAGGAAATCAAATCCTACTTGCCTAATGCACCTGAATTGACCGTAAAGACAACGGGGCGAAGTATTAATAACGAACTCAAAGGAGGACACCCACGTCGATCGCGCTCCCAGAATAACGATTCCTTCACGTTTCCTCAGTTTTCTTCTTTTCAAGATTAGTCTCGTCCCTCTTTCAACTCTGTTCACGCCACGTGCTCCTTTAACAGGACTCGACGAGAATTACTTCTTTTACTCTCTTTCATTTCATCTCATACCCGAGGCTTAGAAGCGAGAACCTTTTTGTCTTATTTAATGCATTCAGGTCATTAATACGGCTGCCCTCATTCCTCTGCTCGCCGAACGAATTACTCGTTCCCCTCAGTGCACCCTCATCCGCCAGAATCGGACGTAGGGAGGTGGGAATCTCCCCTCTCAATAATTTAGCGATTTCTCCGCTCCATCCATTTTGTATCCACCCCATTCTCTCCACAGCGTCGAAGCCGCTACGGGAGTTGTCCCCTAGACTTACGCGCTCCCGCCAACTCATTATTCCGCTGGATGACGACAAAGAGTGAATTTAAAACTAACTAACCGCCCCCAAATCCTCCTCCCAGAGCAATGCGACTCCTCCCACTAAACCTCGCTCAGTTTGATGAAAAGCCATGAAGGTATATACACACCGCAAGAACTTAAAGCAATCACATGTGTCGCCCATTAGTTCATTCAAGCATTCTAGTGCTGAACTTTTGGAAGTTGACTCAAGGAGCAAGAAAAGAAAAATTAGGAAAATAGCACACCGTAACATGCGTTATTCTTCAACCTCTAATGCAAGTACCTTGATGCAGCTAATTTCGCGCATACGATCCGCAAACCCTTCTTCGCCGGTAGAATAAACCAGTCATCCAAGGCGAGTTTTATTTTTCTATTCTTCGATGGAAACTCATCGGATAAAATGAAAATATTCCCTTGGTAGTGGAAGCTTTTTTCAATCTTGAATAATGAGCTCTCTTTATTGGGAAAAATTCGCTTTGAGTATCCCTTTTCAGAAGCATCAATCTCATTATCGCCTCACAATCAACATCTCATTAGCGAGTTCAGGAAAACGGAGACTACGATCTTTTGAGCGTTTTAAAACTACGAAAGCGCACCTCCGAATAAAAAACAATTTCTTACAAAAAGTAACAGCCCCTGAAGGTTTTCTGCAAATAATTACTTTACTCAATACTTGCTTCACCTATTCATTTTAAAATATTCGGGCACTTCGTTTTTGATACCCCAATATGCGTGCTAACCTCGCTAAAGTCTTCTCTATTCCAGCTTCTTAATCCTTATTCATACACCGATTCGCTACCGTTCTTCGAGTGCAATATTCAAAAAGTACCGTCTTGTTGTCAAAATTATGTTTTCCTTGCGGATAAAAAACAGTTCTTAGCTCAATCGATAGAGGATTTACTGCTTTTATTATTCCTCCACAAAAACGCCGAGCAATAAAATCTTTTGTGCCTTGTTTTCCGAAGGTTGCAATTTTCTTCCACGTTATTTCTGAGCCTTAGCTTCCTTAAATGCGCTCATGAAAGAAATATATGAAACTTATCGCATGATTGAAATAAGAAATATAAATCACAGTTATTTGGGCATACAATATTCATAGGGATAATCGAAATGTCATCAAAACCAATTTATATTCACGTACAAATTCAAAAGATGTTTTTTTCCAGTTATATGTACTGTATAGTAGGTAACACTTAATCATTTACAGTGATTACTTTAGCTATAAAATCAATACATTTACAAATTTTATGTATACAAACAGCTTCTCTTTCTCAGAAACTAAAATACGAGCGTAGGCTAAAAACTAATGCACACATGCTTATAGACCAAAATGACCTTCAGAAGTACTCCTAGTGGTTAGTGGAAGTAACATTCCCCCTCAACACGTATGCGCAGGTTTGAAGTCGTTTCATTCATCCGGTGTATTTTGAGAAGCGGAAGTATGGAGACGTGCTCTAGTGCTATGTCAACGCGAGTTAACCAGCGTGGTGTAATCGAATTTTTTAACTGCTGGAAAAGCAACCCCTGCTGAGATTCATCATCGTTTGGAGACTTTTTAATGCAGCGATGCTGTTGATAGGCCTACTGAAAACGACAGGTAGTACAATTTTGAGGTTGCGAGCCTGGAAAAGCCATAATTCGTGATGAGACACGCAGCGGACGTCAGATCCCTGCCACAGACGATAAACATCGCAAACTGGATTTGATTTAAAAACGAACATCGAATATTTGATTTAAAATGACCGGCGAATCGGACAGCGTATCTGAATATCCAAGATACGTGTCGGCTTAATTATTGAACAATTGGGATACCGTAAAATCTGTGCACGATGGCTACCTGTCTCACGATGCTACGCCGTCTCACAGACGAGAACAAAGAGCGTCGATTGGAATGCTGCGAGCAACCCTCCATATTCCTCCGGTCTTACGCCCTGCAATTTTCAGTTTTTTCCTCAGCTCAAGAGATAC
The DNA here is from genome assembly GCA_037158775.1 of Hetaerina titia. Classification (NCBI taxonomy): domain Eukaryota; kingdom Metazoa; phylum Arthropoda; class Insecta; order Odonata; family Calopterygidae; genus Hetaerina; species Hetaerina titia. The sequence goes on along the minus strand of CM073768.1, from coordinate 15,974,298 downwards.
CTCAAAGGTAATCATTACACCTCGGACGATAAGGTGAAGAAAGCTGTCAAGTCCTGGATTTTTTTAAGAGTTTTTCAGGAACGAAATGAAATAATTTGTTACACGCTGGGAGGAATGTCTTAGCCGTAACGTTGACTATGTTGAAAAATAAATATGTGATTTGGAAAGAATTAAAATTGTACTTCAATGTACTTTTTCCTCGATCTTGTTATTTGATTTTGTTTGTGGTCTACAAGCATGTGTGCATCGCTTTTCAGCCTACCCTTGTAAGTATTTAATTTAATTATATCAAGCGATCGCCTATTCAGCCCCCATTTAATGCATAGGGAAAATTTATTACAACGCAGAGAAAGTAAACCTTGTTTGTGAAAAAAGCGCGAGAAGGGTGTGACAGCGCGCACCAAGTTTATTGTAACATAAGGGTTGATATCTTCCAATGAAACAAATAAACAAACGATTGACTAACCTGCAAAAAAATCTCAATTGAATTTCATCACCACAACAAAGCTGGTGTCTGCTGGCATAATTTTAAACAATTTGAAACAATTACATGAGTATATACTCAAAAATAAATAGCATTTAGATTGAAACTTTCTATGAACGCCATCAGGGTTTTGGTTAAATATAAACCCCAGAAATTCATTCAAGTATCAGACTTAAGGAACAATAGTTGTGAACCAGGAAATAATGTGAAACCACGGATTGAATCCACGCGTCATAGTTGAATTTTACTTGACTTGTACACTTTGAATACCCCTTGAACAACTAGGTTAATTCGTGCAGCAGACCCCACGGCGTACGATGCCGCTACGAAGATTATTAATATTAAATAATCTACCGGTTTCGGTAGGTTTCGAGTAGCAACCTACTCTACATTAGGCCTCTCTCATCTCTGTATAATTCCTTCCTCCCTTCATCCCGTCCAACATCCCTATTCTGCTCCTGCCCTTTCCTCGTTTGCCTAACATTCTCCCCTCTATTACCTTCTTCAACATTCCACTTCCGCTCAATACGCCTTTCATCCATTTTTCCTACCTCCGTAGGATTTCTCCCAACGAACCTCTCTCCTCACCCACCATCCCTTAGTACTTCATCATTTGTTTTCCTTTCGGTCCATTTCACCTTCTCCATTCTTCTCCACACTCAATTTCAAAAGATTCCATTCTATGGCCATCCTCCTACTTCAGTGACCACGTTTACGCGCCGTACATACAGGGTTCGTCCGGAAAATAAGTGTACTGAGGAAAAAAATGCATTACACTTTTACATATCATAAGCTAATATTTCTCAAAATAGGACCCTTGTGAGTCGATACACTTGTTCCAGCGGCGTCCCCATTCCTGGAACGCTCCCGCGAAGGATCATCGGCAACCTCTCGAAGACACGTCGTCACGGCCTCTTTGACGGAGTCCAAAGTCCCATATCGCGTTCCTTTCAAACTCCTCTTTATCTTCGGGAACAGAAAGAAGTCCGGTGGTGCCAAGTCCGGGCTGTAGGGCGGGTGCGGCAGCGTTGCCACGCCGTGCTTGGCCAAGAAGTCCGACACGACAAGCGCGGTGTGAGACGGTATGTTGCCAACATACCCCCCTCCAATCGTAGCCCATCAGAGCGGTGCTGGGCGTGCCTGGAGCAGCGGGAAAAAATCAGTACACTTATTTTCTGGACGAACCCTGTAGCTACGCTCCATATCAGAGTTTTAACGAGTCTCTTCTTAACCTCCTACTCAACATCCCTGTCATCAATTCCCTCCTCCTTGAGAAAGCCTCCTTGCCTTGTGCAATTCTTCTCCTTACGTTCCTACTACTTTGACGTGGTTGGCCCAAAATACTTCCGAGTTTTCAAAATATACCTGCTGTATTTTTTCCCCTTTTATTTTAATGTTTAGCTTAGATTTTTCTTTCTGGAAAATCGCATAACCTTTGTTTTATTAATATTGATTCTCATTCCATATTTATCGCACTGAACCTCCAATTCACTCAGCAATGCTTGCAACCCCTTGGCTGACTGAGCAACTAATGCTTGGTCGTCAGCAAACCTAACCGATATTACGAATTCCCCTCCGACTTTCATTCCTACCTCCAGTTCTTCCCATGCCTCTTTAATCATTTCCTCCACATATACGTTGAACAGTACCGGTGATAATGGGCAACCCTGCCTTACACCTCTTCCACAACACTGCCCATCTGGAATTTCCTTTCCCCACTTGTACCTGAGCAGTCTGAGACATGTATTAGCCTCCTGCCCTTAAAATCTATTCATATTTTTTTGCAATATACTACTACTACATTGTGATTTTACTCAATGTTCTTCTCGGATAGTCACTCAATGGGTGCTATGGCATCATTCTCACCTTTTCTCTTCCTGAATCACAACTGTTGATCCTCTTAAGTTTTAATTTTGTTTCTTTTCATTCTCTTATCTCTTATCATCACCTCTAAATTCTATGTTCTTCTTAAGGTTCGAGCAAAATCGAACATGCATACTTCTCTATTCTTCTCATATGGCTTCTATTGCTGCTGGTGGCTGTGGTATGTCGTTTTGGGGAATTTATATTTACCTCTCTGTTGGAGTATAATGGTCTTTGCAGAATTTCATAACCATGTAGCAGTTTTTGCTACCAATGTAATGGTGACCCGAAGCACCCACATAGTGAACATCTGCGGTTTAAGAAGCATGAAATCGCGCCATCCCGTGACAATATTACTGACTGTTCCCTGCCATAGGGAGGTACGATTTGTTCAAGGCTCTTCCATCTCGCATTCGCTTATAACGTTATCTCCCTCGCTTAGCCGACCACTTTCTCCAAAATGACCCTGCCGTCTCCATTCCGCGCCTCTACGCATTGAGGGAACCCCAAAGCCTAACCACCGTGCGGGAGACCGGATCCCCCCAGCGGGAGGCGGTCCACCCTTGCTCGCATCGCGGGCCTCTGCGGCTGCGAGAACCCACCCCTCTTCCGCTCCTCCGGTGCGCCGCCCCGAGTGGCCAAGGGCGGATGGGAGGAAAACCCGCAGCCCCCCCCCTCTCCCCCGCCCAACTCTCCCCGCTTGGTTCCCCGAAAGGAGACTTCCTCGCCTCGGTGGATCCTATTCCGAATGACGGAGGGGAAGCCAGGGGCGAGGGTGTTTTTTCTGCTCCACTTGCAACTAAAGAATATAACGTCTCGAATTTAGGATACTGTATCCAGATTCCTCGCATTTTTCCTCGATCCACCATCACAGTCAAATGGAGTTCAGAAAGTCAAAATCCGCCGTTAAATGTAAACTTCATGAAAAACGCGCTTTCCACCAAGTACCTTGTTTATTCGAGGGGCGTCTGTAAAGTAACTTCTGTTATGCTATGGATAAAGAATAGACTGGTATAGACACAGATATTTTATCATTTTCATCTCAAAACTACATATATCTACTCTTTTTATAAATACTATATTCGCCAAAGAGGTTTAACCTTCAAGTATCTCTAAACTAGTTTACGAATTTCTTCAGCATAAAACTCTGCCGCATAAAATGGCAGCCAACAAATGCCGGCAATTTTAGGTTCCTCAACGAGACGAGCACAAAACATGTGGTAGCATAACATTTCAGTCATGTTTTGGTGCAATAGCGTCGTAGAAATCAGTAGAAAACATTCTTAAGATTGCAGGTACCGTAAAACACCGGAACTCTGGAACTTTTTATATGTTCAGCTTTGGTTTCTCTTTTTGGAAAACTGCATAACCATTTCTTAATATAGATTGATTTTCATCCCATATTTTTCGAACTAAATTTCTAGTTCAATCATCAATGCTTGCAGCTCCTTGGCTAACTGATAAACTAGAAATTGGTCATCAGCAAACCTGTTTTTATGAATTCCCTGCCAACCATCATTCCTACCTCCAGGTCTTCCCATGCCTCTTTAATTACACAGGCCAACAGTGGCTTTGGTGCCGGAGCTTTTAATGATTTAAAGAACAATTGGGGTGCTGAATCCAATTATGACACTAGTTTTTTCCTATCAGCTATAGTTTTCAAGATATAGATATGTTGTTACTTACGTAAAAAAATCTTCTACACGATGATATGGGAATATTATATTAATAATAAAACCCACTAAATATAAAGACTTGATTTATTTTTAGGGCTGTTAAATTACCCACAAACACAATAGAAGTTTACAATACAATTGAACACAAATACTAAAATTTTTTACTGTAATAAAACAAATTGAAAAGAAAAAAATACATAAAAACATCACTCAACACATCGGAAGCTTATTTTGCGCGATTTTCTTGAGTGCACTTTGTTCAAACAGTCACGTTTTAAGCACCAGCAGTAATCTGCCATCATATGGTTATCCCATCTTCCTTGGTAGCAGTCTTCCTTTGTTTTTATATCCTGGTGAAATCTTTCACCTTGTTCTTCACTTGTCTCTCCTAAATTTCCAAGAAAATTGTCTAAGTGGCTGTGTACGTAGTGAACTTTTGTGCTCATATTACATCCAAGTGATTTGAAGTTACTGAGCTTAATGTTTACCAGCTCAATATAATTTTCACTTTTGTGATTTCATATAAAATTTTTTATGACCTCAACAAATGACATCCAACTAATTTTTTCAATCTCATTCATTGACTCGACAAAAGCAGGATCCTTTGTAAGTTGTCTGATTTGTGGCCCCTCAAAAATACCAGCTTTAAGTTTTTCAATACTTATATGGGGCATCTTTAGTCTTAAGTAGCCGAAGCATGGTCCATCCTTGTCAAGAGCCTTTACAAATTGCTTCATTAGGCTTAGTTTAATATGTAGAGGCGGTAAGATGATTTTCTCTCTTTCAACTAAAGATTCAGCAATGATGTTTTCTTTCCCAACAACCAAGTTTTCCCTCTTAGGCCTTAGGCCATCTTAATCCAGTGGTTTTGTCTGTCCCTGCTATCCCAGAGGCACAAGAAACAAGGATATTTTGTGTAGCCGCTTTGCTGCCCAAGAAGAAAGTTCACCATTTTTAAATCTACACAAATCACCCAGCGATGTTCCTGGTATTTCATCTTCTGTAAGACCAATGCTATTGTATCGTATTCTTCTTTCATTTTAGTTGAATGAGCGATTGGTATTGCGCCAAACCTGTTACCATTGTGAAGAAGTACACATTTTAAACTACGCTTGGAGCTATCAATAAACAAACGCCAATCACTAGCATCATATTGTGATAGTAGTCCCATTTTTTCCAAAAGACCCTTAACGTCTAAACAAAATGTAAGTTGTCTTCTTGAGTAAAGAAGGGTAGCATATTCTTTTCCCTTGTGCGATAAAAACTTATTTTTGTACCGGGTTGCAGTAAATTCTTTTCATGCAGTCTTGATGCTAGTAGTTCGGATACCTTATGAACTAATTTCGCCATCTTTTACCGAAGTCGATACAAACGATTTTTGTTTTTTAATCTCATTGGCCTACAATATAGAAATATACATAAAACTTATTGACAGTTTATTGAAAATAAAAGGAACACCGCAGAGGGGTTATAAATTAGTATACTTATAGATTTATTTAGCTTTGAAAATTATTTTCCGGAATATATCAAATATTAAAACAACTAATCGTAAGATGTGCCATATCTGAAAAAGTAGAGCTGTAAAATAAAAACGGATTTCATATTTGGATTCAGCTCTATAAATATAGTTAAAATCATGACAAAGACTCCCGGAACCAAAAAAAAATTTTTTTGTCGGCCTGTGTTATTTGCTTCACATATACAAGGTCTGTTCAAAAGGTATGGCGAATTTCGAATTTCCGCGGGTTACGTATATTTGATTTTTGAATTTTTCAGAACGTTATGTTGGTACTTAAATCTCTCACTTGTGCCGAAAGGTTCGGCCATTTTGAATGGTTCGTGAATTTGACAGCTGTTTTGCTTGGACGTGTTTTGGCTTGTCTTCGACTTTTGCTTATTCCAAAAATAGATCAAAGGATCTGTATCAAATTTTGTGTTAAAAAACGAAACTTAGTGCGCGTACGCATTCCGAATGTTGACTGTGGCATATGGAGAAGCAATCTTGGACCGAAGCTACGTTTATCGGTGGTACAAAATGTTCTCAGAGGACCGATAAGATATGAACGATGAAGAGCATGCCGGACGTTCGAGCACGTCAACAACAGACGAAAACATTGATGAAGTGAAGAAAATTTGATTCATTGGTCAATCGTCGAATCACCGTTAGAGAAGTTGCTGAGGACCTAAACATATCGATTGGCTCGTGCCATTCGATTTTTACCAATTATTTGGGCATGATACGAGTCGCCGCGAAATTCATACCGAAATTGTTCAATTTCTACCAAAAATAGCAACGCATTAACCTAGCTAATGACGTGTTAGACTCTGTTCGCGACGATCCAAATTTGCTCAAAAGGGTCATAACTGGTGACGAATCACGATTTTATGGTTATGACGTGCAAACTAAAACTCAATCATCCCAATGGAAGCTGCAGCACGAGCTAAGTCCGAAAAAAGCGCTTCAAGTTTAATCGAATGTGAAAGTTTTGCTTACAGTTTTCTTCGATTGTAGGAGCGCTCATTAGTCGAGCTGTGTTTATGGTGCCAGTAACGGTAGCTTCTGTTGTACTTGTATTTCCTATTCTCAAAAAATGGAAATTGACGAAATCACCGAGCAACGAGTAAACATAAATCTTTTTGGTGAAGTGCGGTAAAAGTTCTCAAGATATGACTAAAGTGTTGACAGCTGTTTACGGTGACAATGCTCAGAAGTTGAGTTGATAAAGCGTTTTAACTATGTCCGACACCACCCAACGGATGATGCAAGGCCGGGACGACCTTAAACCACCTGTGTTGATTACAACAGTGATCGTGTGCGGTCCCTTGTCCTTATCGATCGTCGGTAAACTGTCCGAATGATAGCTGATGAACTGAATTTAGGAAAATCAACAGTGCCTACTATTTTAAATGAACAGTTAGGCTTAAAATAATGTGTGCAAAAATCGTGCCCAAGCTGCTGACGCCATGTCAAAAGTTAAAAATAGTCAGTTACACAAGACATACTTAATAAATATGCTGGATTTCTTAATAGCATAATCACTCCTAACGAATCGTGGTTTTTCGAGTATGACATTTAACTTCATTCGCAAAGGAAGGAGTGGAAATCAAAAGATGAACCTCAAACCAAAAAATCAAGAGAAAACCGATCTAAAATCAATAGATACATAAGATGTTGTCATCATGAATTTCTTCCTGAAGGACAAACAGTAAATGCTGAGTTCTACCTCAAGCGTTTGAGATATCGCGTACGTCGTGTGCGACCAAACTTGACTCAAAGCAATAGACGGATCCTTCACTATGACAAAGTACCTGCACATTAAAAGTTGATTGTTTGCCAGTTTCTGGCAAAAAATCAATCACTACCCTAGATCATCCTCCTTACCCGCAAGATCTCACCCCCTGCGTCTTTCTCCTATTCCAAAAATGTAAAAATTTGATGAGGGGACACCGCTGCGAACTTTCTAGAAATTTCTTAATTTTGTCAATAGAGAAGAGGAACTCTTTCCTAAAATAGTGATGTGAGTTTTCATGCTTTTATATTATTTATAAAATCTCATTTTGATGTCGCATAAAAACGGAATGATTACCATTAAAACTCCACTACAGCTTAAACTATTCCTTTGGTAAAAACCAGCGTTTCTTGTAATCCTCGAAATAAAAACAAAGAAATTACTCCTTAATACAGAAGTGAAAATATGATAGGTGGATAGAGGAACTCGACATGGATCTGAAACAAAATGTTATTTTAAATTAATAAATTTATTTAAATTTATTATTTTTAAATTGACTAAACTTTTACACCAATCCCAGTTGTCTTACTTTAATTGCGCATGGATCTAACATATTGTCATTGGAGAATGTTTTCGTGAACAAAATTCCGTCAGAGTCATTTAAAATTCTCTCTAGATCGCTTTTCAGCTCAAAGTAGATAATCCACTTTTAAACGGCAGAAGCCGTAATTCTGAACAAAGTGACGACGAACGGCATTCCCATACTCTCACGACAGTATGACAGAATTCGGATCAAAATAAAGTTGGAGGCATTAAGTCAAAGAAGAATTTACGAGAAGCCAAGAACCAGTCATTGGATAAGAAGCAGATGAAATTGCTATTGAGAATGTTGTTTAAATTTTTTTCAAAATTTTATCAAATGCTCTCTGGTGGTGGTTTAATTTTATATATCCACGGTATAAAATACGGCACGGTATAAAATTGGTAGAGCGCACGAGTGGCCAAAATCGTTCAAGTGCATGCGTGCGTGCTTGTGAATTTCGAGTGAGGGTTGGGAGAGCAGTGGGCGGGTCGGAGCAGAAGCGATATGATGACTCCGCCCGCTCGGACGCGGTTGTTGTCATATGGAAGTGTCGGCGTGCCGCTATCTCCCTCGAGACGAAGGTAAAGCGGGTGCACCATTTCGCTAGGTCAGACCATAAATATAAGAAAAGGGAGATAAACTTCTTACAGAGACATAAAAGAATATGTCCTTTCCCTGAACAATTAGATATGATTGAATGAATTCTAACTCGATTTTAAAATTGAATCTTAATTCAATATGCCCAGATTGTATGCATTTAATTTAAACTTTATCCCAGGTTTTATTGAAAAGTAATCATCAATATTAAATAGTGATAATCTCTCTAAACACTGAGATTGAATTTTGGGGACGGTCCCTGATTAGTTTTCCAAGAGGTCGATCATGACGTTCAGTTCACAAAAGCCTTTACCAAATTTTGAGATTAATTTGAAATGCTAATTATTTGTTCTCCTCGTTTCATCTCCTTTTATTAAAAAAAAATCTGCGTCTACTTATTACGAATTGTAGAATTTAAAAGTTTTGTTCATGTGCGGTGTAGTCTGCACGGATTATCCACCGGATCTGAGTGTCAGCAACATCATGAAGGCGGTGGCGGAGTTAGTCATCGGAACGTCACCAGCCGACACCTGAACCGAGCTCAAGCTTAACCATTGGGGTTAATCATACTTCACATCAACATGTCATCAATCAATAAAGGGAGGACGTAGTCGATAGGGAATATGATCAGTTAGAGGACATAATGGCGGAATTTCATGGAGTGAACGAAACAAACGGGTTCCAGGAGGTTAAGCAAAAGAAGAGATGGCGTTGAGATTTCGATCCAAGGAAGACTGCGGTTAAGAAACAAGGAATGTCCGCAGGGAGAAAGCAATTGAATTCTGCAGGAGAATTTTTTTAAAATTTATATTTTTTTTTGTTTAGTGTGTCCAATACTTAAGGTTGAGAGCCTAGAGTCCACATAATCGCGTGCGTGTAGCTTTAACTGTTTAAGGAAGCGGATGGTTGACTTTGTTCGCCATTTACGTACTAAGGGTGTCGATAGTACGATTCATTTCGCGGTTCACATGCCCAATTTTACCCAATTTGACTGCTCAGTATTTTACTTGAATGCCATATTTCGTAGAATTCAATTACATAGGCGCCTATTAATGGCGCTCTATGGTACTGGACGTATCTTTTGAAGAAACATTCTCATGTGATTAATGTTTCCCCTCAGGGGTGAGTGCGACGCATGCGCGACAACAGTCTGCCCTCACCTGTGCCCTCTCCAGTTCAAGGGCCGCTCCCTGGGGGTATGACTCGACCTCCTGAGTCGACCTCGGCGGCCGAACCTTGGTGTCCTTGTCCCTCCCCCCACTTCCCACACCGTCAAGCATTTGGCCCCACACAACCTCCTCGAGGGACGAACGTCCAAGGGGATTACATGCCCCTGAAGAAGTCTCTGACTCCGTGAATAATGGAACTCGGAAAAATAAGAGGGTGGCGGAGGGGGTTCCTCTCTCGCCCACCCACCCCCATGCCCTCTCGCAACTCCCTCTGCTTCATTTGACCCTCGAAGCACCCCGAACATGGACTCTAAGAATCAGAGATGAATTTTAAGGTTCTTCTCTGTCCAGAAGGAACTCATCCCTTAGAGTTTTCTTCATTTTGAGTGCTCCTCATATGAACATAGAAGCACAGCGATTACCCACGCTTTATACTCAATTTTCCTATGTGTTGTCCCTAACATTTGTGTTTACAATTATAATTTTTATCTTATAATAATCTAGGAACGCTTTACTGTTTTTAGTTTTGCGACATATTTTAAACTAGGAGGAAAACTGTGCAAACTGAAAAATTTCACTAAAATGGTAAAAAATAAAACAAAGAATAACAATAAATAAAAGACCGAACAGGTCGATTAGGCAAGAGATGGTCAAATGAGCACATATGAAAAAGATAGGAAGGATGGTTTATAGTGAAATACCAGGAGGATAAGATACATGAACGCCATTAGTAAAATAAAAAGAGACGTTTCATGCGTGATAGAGTGGAAAGTCATGATTAATTAAAAATGTGCAATTTTCTACAAAGAAAATTTAATTTGTACGTATTGAAAGCCATTAGTAAAGGCTCGTTACTTTTCTTAGCGCATTCAATCTTATGGAGAATCAAGATCAAATGAATTCGACTCTCTTATACATGGAACGTATGACATCATCTTATGTAAGAGCCAGAGTTGGAGAAACGCACTTAATGGGGCGCTTGCACCGTGCTCCGTGTCTGACCTGGTGTGCTCAAGTGTTCTGGAGGTCTTGCCACAAAGAGGCACGCCACTTCCGGAAAGCAAACCGCACGGCGGACTTTCCGGTACACTAACCTGGCATACTTATGGAGAAGGCATTTCATGCTCTATAGGTGGGTGAATTGGTGTTCAGCGATGGCACTGTCGACTTGTTGCCGAGAACCCCTAGTTCATATAACCAAATCGCATTTAGGTTATCATCCAAATATTCACCTTTTTTTATTTTTTAACACTGTTAACGCCTGGCGACATGTTTCTCTTGCTAAAAATGTAACTGTTTTATACGAGGGCAGACTGAAAACTAATGCACCCATGCTTGCTGAACCCAAACAAAGTGGCCTTCAGAAGCACTTCTGGTGGCTTGTGGAAGTAACATTCTCCTCAACTGTTATGCGCAGGTTTGAGGTCATTTCATTCATCGCGTGTATTTTGAGAAGCGGAAGTATGGAGACGTGTTCTAGTGTTACGTCAACGCCAGTTAAACAGCGTGCTGTAGTCGAATTTTTTAACTGCTGAAAAAGTGACTCTTGCTGAGATTCATTGTCGTTTAAAGACTGTTTTTGATGACTACGCTGTTGATAGGCCAACTGTAAGGCAATGAATAGTAAAATTTTGTAGTTGCGAGCCTGGAAAAGCCATAATTGTTGATAAAACACGCTGCGGACGTCCAATCATTGCCACAGACGATAAACATCGCAAATTTGTCGTAGATTTGATTCAAAATGACCAGCGAATCATATTAAATCGTATCACAAACCATATTAGTCGAGTTTTTCGTGTTAAGGACAGTCTGACGCAGATAATCTTGCAACATGAAAACGCTCGTCCACAAACCTCGTGCGCAACTGGAGAGGCTCTGCGAAACCTGAAATTTGAACCGATTCCACACCCTCCTTATTCCCCCAATATTGCGGCTTGCGATATTTATTTTTTTTCTCAATTCAAGGGACACCTAAAACGTAAATCATTACCCCTAGGGCGATGAGGTGAAGGCAAAAAGCCTCAGCAGTGAAACCTCGGTCGCATTCAATTTATTTTATGTATGGAATCACAAAGTTTTGTTTTGACGTGATCCATCATGGAATAATTCCACAATGTTACGAGAGAAATAGTTAATTTTACTAAAGCCAACAGTATAATGGCTTATTCTAACGAACCAATTTACGCATAATCAATATAGACATGCCCTTTTCTATGTGCTCAAATGTTTTTATCATTGGATAATTTATTCGCAAATATATGTATGCATTAGCTGATATATCTGCTTGAATGCCCTAACGCCTTCCGCTGCCTCCAGGGCGTTGTTTGGATGTAAATGCGGACAGGTGTGCTTCTCAAAAACCACCAAATTTGCGATTGTTTTCCTCGAAGGTCAACCCCAAGGCAATGCAGCGGATGCAACGGATCACAAGCAAAGGTTCTACTCCGAGGGGATCCGTAGTCGTAGGTCCGTAGGTGTGGCTGCCCCGCAGCAGCGCCTGCGAGGCTTAGCTCTGTTGAACGCACATTCTTGAACTCAAGTGAGCAACAAGTAAGGAACTAATTTAAAAGAACAGCGTTTTTCAGGATGCCATGGTCGATTTTAGGAAGGGCGCGATTGGAGACGAGGTGCCCTCTCCTTCCCCTGACGTACTGCCCCCTAAGATTGGCCCTCAGGAATCAACCATCCGCTCCCTCCTTCACCCCCTCGCCCCCCAATCATGCACTAAGCATTAGGGGAGAGAGCATATGGACCTCATCGCATCCTTTTCAGCTCCCCTGGCTCTGCCGCCACGGGGATTTCAACCGGAAGGTCACGAGTATTTAAGCGCACGAGACATGGCCGCGGGGGATGCTCTTTCGCCGGATCCCCACTCTCCCTCGAGTGACGACGGAATCAGTTCACCGCACCTCCTTTGCACCAAGAGACCTGGTCAAGGTCAGTTGCCTCGGGCCCTACTCCACACTGGTTTATTTCTACGGGGCATGGAAGGCACAGGAACATTCTTCATCTTTGACGGAGTCGGCTTGTGCTTTGGTGCTCCGAGTGACTGTGGAGGGCGGTGTCTCGGTGCTCGCGGTGTACCACATCCCATGTCCTCCATTTGCTCTCAATATTCAATCCAATAACTACTTTGACTGGAAGGCCGATCCCCCGTTTTAAAATTTACGAAATGTACATACATAAGAAGGGAGGAGGAGCAGAAAAGATCGGGAAAACATAAATCCTGTGTCTGTCAAAACAACCTAAAATATAGTTAAATACCTGTAACTACATCATGTCGTATGTCATTCACCATTTAAATAAATAATAACTAGTGGAAAATTAAGCCAACTCTTACGATACATTTTGAGAAAAGCTCTAATGACAACCTACCACTTGGGAAATAGATTCATCTCCAAATTTTGCAAAATTAAATTCAATGAAATTTCAAACTAATTTCAATGAAATTCAAAAAGTTCAATGAAATATAACCTTAAAAATTTACGATTACGAGCTTTATTTCTGAACTTAAAAAAATAGAAATTGAAAACGGAAAGCAAAAACAAATGACAGTTCCGAGAGACGGGAAAATATCAAAATACTGTGTTTGATCCAAAAATTCAGTCTCTAACTAGTAATGACGTACGTTAAATTGGTGATTCGGGTGTTGCCTGATACCCTTGCATTAATCGTGAAAAGCAAAAGGGCAATCAAATAATTGTGGAGAATGTGGAAGAGAAGGCGGACTTTGGGACGTAAAAGTTGTACATATGTACTGGATTCTAGAAGAAGAAGAGTGTCTTTTCTAGTTAATTAATAAATGTATGCACCTTAATATATTGTCTTTCCCTCAATAGACAAAGACTGGCAGAACCTTTAAAAGCGGTAGCTAATCCTGAAGAAAAGTTTTCACACGTGGGATTTCTAATGCTGCTTCTTAATTCGTGACATTAGCATAGCTTATGTGAATCACCCTCTCTAAAATATTTCTGCCTACGGATCGGTTCCCTATGATAGCGAACAATCCACCATTCCCTTACATTCATTAATTCATTTGAAAAATGCCTCAAGTTCAAAAAACGGATTTAAATAGATGGAGACGATTCGCGAGAGGTATTTGCTGTGCCGAGTAATATTAAGAAGAGTGTAACTCAGTTCTAGGCATCCCAAAAAATGCTAAATATCCAGAAATGGATTCAATGGAGTGCATAAAAATCCCTGATAAAAGAATTCACAATAATAAAATGAAAAATTTGAGATTCTTGTTTGTATACGAGATACACACGTGCTTGTACAATTAGTTTTTATCATAAAATATTCATATGAATTTAATTTCCTAAAAAATGTGCAAAAACTCGATGATTACATTAATTATTTAGGCTTAAAATTTAATTTTACGAAGTTGCTAGAAATAAAGTCCTGACGGCAGATGGCAGAATTTTAAATTAAATTAATCTTAATCATAAAATATTCGTATATTCCAGAGATATGAACGCTTTCAATTGAATGGAGAAAATTCGTTCTTGGTATTCTCAAATTTTTACATAATTGTCTGGATATTATGCTAATGTATACTAAGTACTTCTAATAGTCTCCGTTATGCCCTCAATGAAGCAATAAACTCAGATGGAGAGGCTGTTTCATAGACTAAAGCTAACCTCATTGCGGCATTTTCCTCATATCGATTCATATCCCACCGATAGAGGCGATGCTTAAACATTGCTGCACGTGGTGCGCTGGCCAACCTCGGAGTTTCGGAATCTTTGCCCTTGTCTAAATCATAGGCAAGGGCAAAGAAGGGAGCGAGCGTCATAATAATCTGCCCACTCTATCTGTTTACAAGTTTTCCTTCTTTTTCATTCCATAATTTCGAAAAGTGGGACCTTCTGAATCTGACGAAAGGAGCGCACTGAAAAACAAGTTGTTCACACAGTGGGCATTACGGCCGAAGAGTATAACTTTAACAGCCTTCGATCGCAGATTAACCGATTATCTTCTCAAATAACAAGTTTTTCCTTTTTTCTCATCGAGTGGGGTGGGAAAGGGACTTAGGAAAAAACACGATTAGAAAGAATACACTAAGTTTTTAAATTTTTTTGTGACTCTACACAAATCTTCTAATTACTAGAGTTTTTTTTAAACATTATCATAAGTATTTAATGAGTTCCTAGAGCTCCATATGTCAAATTATCAGATAAGAATAAGCATTTATTCTCCTATTCGTTCCGATTGCTGAAAAGACTGAAAACTCGGAAGAAAATAAACTTATTCTACGTGATCAGAGCGATTTGATTTACTGATGTAGATTGTAAATTAAAGCCCATCTCACAAATGTGCCACATGAAACTTCATCCTACTGGACGGAAAAGCAACTATTCCAATGATCATGAACGATACTGATCTTAGCTACGGCAGTGTGTGAAGAATTATTTACAAAGAACAGCTCTTATAGAAGATCTCAGGACGTTCCACGATTAATCGACCCTTTCCCAAGCGAAGACGACGTGAGACACAATCATTACCGTGACGCCACCGGCAATCTAGGCGGTATGGCTTTATAAATTTTCCTTGCCTACTTCAAAATATATACCCTGCAATATAACAAAAACAAGGGAGATGTAAGCACCCGACTTATTTTTGAGGGAAAATGGAAAAAAATACTAAAAAAATACTAAAAAAACTAAATTAATCCGCACAATCAAGTCCCATGGTACTTTTTCCAATTCCAAGAGCTCAAAAATCGTTACAAGGTGAGAGAATCGACAAAAAACAACGTCATTCAAGACGGGAAGCAATTGATTTTGACAAAATTTCATGAATTTTCCTGAGAGATGGGATAAAACATTACATTTTCAAAAGCAAAAAAGTAGCAACAGTATAGGTATTATCGCAGGTGATATAACTCTACGACCAATTAATTGGAAATCCCACTGCATTGAAAAAATCTGCCAAAAACAGAGATTCAATCCAAGGCATATAGTATATCTGCAAAACACTCTTTAAAACAGATTGTTTTACTGTTTGCTTCTGCACCCGAAATAATTAAAACATTGAAATAATTTACTGCAACAGTGCCCATAAATATATTCTGGTATAATTGAAACCAAATTCGTGAAACTATACAAAGAAAACCGTAAAATATACTTATTCAACAAGGCAAATTTAAACGGACTTGACAATATTTAAAAATAGGATTAATTGAAATCAACATAAAACCCCCGACAACCGATACAGAGAACATTTAGAAATATATTTTAAATATTATTCGCAAAGGTGTGAAGACATTTCCTCCATTCAAAGTAAAATATGACAGTGAGTAATCCAAATGATATATCGGAGAAGTCAGATCAGCATAAGGAAAGCAAAGAAGGCTACAATCAGAATTTTTTAAGGGTTTTGAAAGGTAAAAAAAATTAGTCTATGTGAATGCAGCCAACAGAAACTTAAAGAATGTCGTAATCAAATAAAAATTATCGTACGAAAAACCCTGCTCTACTCAAATCTGAAATGCTATGCTAATATCATTAGGAAAATCCATAATAATTCTGGCCTATACATACTTCAATGATGGACAGAGGGGAACTTATTATGGAGAGTGTGAAAAAGGCAAATATCTTAAACGTTTTTCTAGAGCAACTACATTAATGATACAAACGTACCAGACGAGCTTTCACAACCACCCTAGGAACACGTGAGCGATAAATTACTGGACAAAAGGTACGGAAAATAACATCGGCTCTGTAATATCAAAGCCAATATGGCACCTGGGCCGGAAAAAATACCTGCTAGTATATTGAAGAAATTAACTGAAGATATTGCCCCGTTTTTAGAAAGTGTTTTTCTTAAACCAAAAGAAGAGGTTTCATTGATTCGCTTCAGGTAGCAAGCCCATACAACTCCCTTCTATTGTGTAAAGGCGACGATAGGGATAAAACAACCAATTACCGATCCATTTCCTTAACATCTATAATATGTAAAATATTAGAAAACATCACTGTCAGAACGTTATGAGATTCCTCGAGTGTCATGAAGCCACAAACAGCACAGGTTTAGGAAGAGCAAATCTTGCAAAACACGATTAGACCTTTTTAATTATGATAAATTTTGATCGAGAAAATAAAACACGCAAGTTGAAGCAGTTCGTATTTCTAGATGCCAAGAAAGAAATTGATAAAGTCCCGCACAATAAATTGTTACACATGCATAAAGACTGTTGTATCAATGAGAAAATAATGTATTGAATAAAAGACTTTTTATCACATCGCAAATAAATGGTAGTATTCGATGGGTTGATCACAACGGAGGTCGTTGTATCGTATGAAATACCACAGGGAAGTGTAGTAGGGCCGCATCAATTCTTAATATACATTAATGGCGTAAGCCCATGCGTAGGTAGCAGCCTCAGGACTTTTGCACACTATATGGTGGTATACAGGGAAAGAAGGGGTCGATCAGATTTCGAGCTTATCTCTAGAAACTTAGACAAAATATGGAATTGGTTCAAGGAATGAATGGGGATTAGTATTTGACCAAGGCAAATGCGCAGTTTTGATATTTTAGAACAAAGGAAAAAATTAGCATGACATACACTATAAAATAGAGGGTCTAGTGCTAACAACAGTAGAACAAGTTGAATATTTGGAGGTAGTGCTACCTGTAGTTCTAGCCTTTGATCCTTAGCACATAACATGACAATATGCGGATCCGCTTTAAAGAAACTCGGCTTCATTAAACGGGTGGTGGGGAAATGTAATGAGAAGGTAAATGTGTGTTATTATTTCACCCTGGCTAGGCCTCATTTTGAATAGTCAGCAAGTATTTGGCAACCTTGGGATAAAGTTTGGCAAAAAGAGTTAGATAAAATTCAGAGAAAATTCGTCAGATTCGTAGAAATTGTAACAATAAGAAGAGGAGTGTGGTAGTGCGCTTTTTAATGGAATTAGGCTGGGAGCCGCTTGAGATGCGAAGAGGAAAAACGAGCCTTATACATTTAGAAAGGTTCAGAAAAAACGAGTTTAATAATGAAACGAAAGCAATGATTATGCCCCCACGCAACTCGGATAGATAAGATCACAAAGATAAAATAAGGGAGTTATATTCCTGTACCGATAGATACAAATACTCGTTCTTTCCCCAAAAAATCTGGAATCATAATAGTAGGAAATCAAAATCATAATAGAAATAGAATAGAAATTCGTAAACAAGTTAGGAAATATTTCAAGAAACTGTGGGAGATGCCGCAACAGTAACTTTTAACGGGGTCATCCGCTAACATGCATTTCATTGCAACAATTTCCGAGAATAAAAATCATTCACCTTGACCGGGATTCACACCCAGATCCCTCGATATCCAGCCGAGTGCTTTAGCCAGTTAAGCTATTAAATTTAATTTTAATTAAATTTAAGAGTTTAAGAGAACGCCGCGATAGCTTAAATTAAATTAAACTTAGTAGCAAAAGTTAGACACAAAAATGGGAGCAATGGTATATAATTATGCAGTGGAAACAGTGGCAATGGGAACAGTGTAATATTTATAAATATTCTTTGAAAAAAAACTGAAAAATCGGAGAAAATTCAAATGGTTAGTTAAATGATCAAAGAAGGTAGTACCTGAGAGTAGAACGGAATTACAAAAAAATCAATGTGTACGAGATGGACGTGATCGAATATTAAGACATCAAATTAAATTCCAAAAAGGTTAGCTCGGCCAATTTTTTCCACTCAAGGTTTCAAATAATCCCCGTTGAAAAATGTTCAAACGAATTTATTTAGAGTAAATTTCCCCCTCCATGTCCCTCTCACCGAATGCATCAAATAGATCTGAGATTATTATTGTACCTAATTACAAAGCAGTCATCCTGTAACGAAATTTCTTCCAGTTTACGCCGCGTAATCGAGGTTGTAAAGTATAATAAACATTTGGAATTCGTCTTTCTCCAGGACGAGCGTCGATGAAAATTCATGAGCACGTTAGTCGCTCGG
Source organism: Hetaerina titia (assembly GCA_037158775.1). Classification (NCBI taxonomy): domain Eukaryota; kingdom Metazoa; phylum Arthropoda; class Insecta; order Odonata; family Calopterygidae; genus Hetaerina; species Hetaerina titia. The sequence continues at coordinate 15,955,732 of CM073768.1, read as the reverse complement.
CGGGAAGAGGACGCAGAGGGAGGACGGGGATGTAGGCGGGGAAGAGAGAATGGGGGTGAGAGGAGCGACGGGGGCGTTTTTATGGGAAACGAGATGAACACTTAATCAAAATGGTGTTGAACCGCCCTCTCCCACTTCACATTGCAGCCCAGTCCCGAAAGGGGTTGGGAGGAAGGGAGCGGGAGAGGGAGGGTTGGGGACATCCATTTTTGAGTTACGACGCCGATCGGCCGACGGATTATGGGAGTAAATAAAAGGATATGAAGGGAACCGAGGGAACCAGAGTGGGGTGGGGTTGAGTGGAAAGGGGACGGGGTGGAAATGACTGCGAGAGCAAGGGCGGCAGCTTTACAGGAGTGGTGGGGTGGCGGCAACAGCCACAACCACGCGAGTGAACGAAATACACCGAAACCCGCGCGAGCAAGGCATTTGGAAGCACAAAGGGATCACACACACACTGGCCAGGGGGTCGGGACGAATGTTTCTCTACAAGTTGGATATAAATATAGACTTGCATAAATATAATGCAAACAAAGAAATCAATATAAATATATATATTTTTTTCATACATGGACATAGGTATAACAGGAACACATATAAAGGTTGAACACAGGAGAGATGGGGAAGCCGGAATCGAACAGATCACTTGCGCAAAAATATCTTCTTGACCGGTGCCGCGTGTAATGAGTGGTTTACCCGGTTTAAAATTGGGCGGTAATCAGTGGAAGACGACGAGCGTTTCGAAAGGCCATCAACGTCCAATGATGTCAACCCCCACATCGAGAAAGTAGAAATCGGCATTTGACTGACAGGAAACTTTCAGAAGAGTGTGGCATCTCGATTGGTTCGTGCTATGAAATTCTGACTAAAAAATTGAGGATGCATCGAAACGCCACCAAATTCGTGCCTCAACTGATGATAGCAGACAAATTACCACTTGAGCTATCCGGGAAACGTTATTTACACTGAAATCTGCGGGGGGTTTATGCGACTAAGTGTCCCGATCCTTAGGCCAGAAGTTGGCGTTTAGGAGTTGTTTCTCCTTCGCAAAAAGGAGAATAAAACGACACAAGTGGTCAGATGGCAGTAGTGCTTGAATGTGTATTTGGCTCTTCTCCATTTTCTGGCTATCCGGGCCACGAAATGCACTGTTCCTGTGCATTATGGTGTTGTGTCATTGTTTTCCCTAATGTACTTTCTTCTTGTGTCGTTGTCCTTTTCCCTTTAGTGTGTGAAAGAACTCTCTAAATCCATATCCAGGCGTACAGTATCGGGCCACTTGGTTGCATAAACCCCCCGCAGATTTCAGTACATACATTTTATACATACATAAACATAAAAGTAATCAGTCGGTTTGTTATATGACGGTAAAATTCACCCAGTATCAAGCTCGACGGCGTACGGATTTCACACTTAGGCGGGATAGGGAATCCAGATCCTTTCCCTGTGCCGCTTTTGGTTTCCAAGGGAGATCTGATACCCGAAAAATCACATAGCTTGGGTGGAGGTGCAGGTGCCTAGAGAAGCTTGTCCGGGAATCAAAACCTTCGCTCACCAGTTCCAAACTTCATCCCAGGATAACCACGACCCGCATATACTCACATTAACACACACACACACACACATATAGAAATACTATATACACACATTTATATACACATACACATATGTGTGTATGTATATATTTATATGAATGGTAGTGTACATTGGAAAACACATGTATATATGCTAATGCACACTCATATATTTCTCTTATATTGTAACTATTAAGGTAGGCTTTCGGTTGCATGTAACTACAAATTAAATATCATGTTTTTCCTAAGAAAACACACCCCATCATTCTACTATGCCACAGGTCCCTCCTCATTTCCGTAGATTTCCTTCCTTCCATTCAACACCCCTATCCTGTTCCTGCTCTTTCCTCGTTTGCCCAACATTCTCACCTCTATAGCAGTCTTCAGCATCCCACTGACGATCAAAACGCTTATAATTCATATTCCTGTCTCCTTAACATATATTCCAGCAATTACCTCTCTTACCCATGTAATATTCCCACCACTTCCTCGTTTGTTTTCATTTCGGTCCATTTCACCTTCTCCATTCTTCTCCAAACTCACTTTTCAAAAGCCTCCAATCTACGTTCATCCTCCTGCTCCAGTGACCACGTTTCCGCGCCGTACATAACTACGCTCCCAATCAAAGTTTTGACGAGCCTTTTCTTAACATTGTTACTCAACGTCCCTGTAGTCAACTCCCTCCTCCTTGAGAAAGTCTCTTCTCCTAACGCAATTCTTCTCCTTACGTCTAATTTTATAAACATAATAACCAAAGACACTTCCAAGATATGTAAACTATTCTATCTGCCCTGGCTCTTACCCTAACCTTTCTGTTATTAATAGTGATTCTCATACCATATCAATGGCACTGGGTGTCCAATTCAATCTGCCATGTTTGCAACCCCTTGACTGAAGGATAAATTAAAGGTTAGTCATTAGCAAACCTAACCGATTTTACGAATTCCCCTCCGACTTTCATTCCTACCTCCAGTTCTTCCCATGCCTCTTTAATCATTTCATCTACATATGCATTGAACAGAACCGGTGATAATGGGCAACCCTGCCTTACACCTCTTCATAACATTACCCATCCGGACTCTTCGTTCCCCAATCCAACCTGAGCAGTCTAAGTCATGTACAGTTAGCGGATTAGCTTCGTATGCCTTTAAACTAACGTTATTTTCTACAATATACTCATTCGTTTTTCCCATATTAAATTGTCAAACGCCTTTCCGTAATCTACGAAACAGGAGAATGCGTTCAGTTTTTAGTTCGGTATTTGTCTCAATTAGAAGTCCTATTACTACAATGGCATTTATGTACATACACATTCAAACACGAAAACCCGCCAAACGGCGAACAAATATTACTACTAACATAGAAATAGGAAAGGGGATAGGAAAACACAAAAAAGACAAACACAGGAAAGTTGGGGAAGGCGAATTTGAACAGATCACAAATATAAAAGTATTTATCCCGGATAAGGAAATATTTTTACATTTGTGATCTGCTCAATTTCGCCTTCCCCACCTTTCCTGTGTATGTCTTTTATGTGTTTTCCCTATCCCCTTTCCTTATATCTATTTCTATATGTCAAGTAATATATATATATATATATATATACACACACACATATATATATATATATATATATATATATATATATATATATATATATATATACACACACACATATATATATATACATACACACACACACATATATATATATATATACACACATATATATATACACACACATATACTATATATATACACACACACATACATATGTATATATAAAATCCACATATATATAACCATTTCTTAATCTAACCGGTTAAGGTAGGTTTTTGGATAGACACAACTATCAAATAAACATTTTGCAATTCCAAACAAAACCCAATCCAGCAACCTAATCTACATCAGGTCCCTCTTCATCTCTGTGTACTTCTTTCCTCCCTTCATCCCGTCCAACATCCCTATCCTGTTCCTACCCTTACCTCGCTTGCCCAACATTCTCCCCTCTATTACCCTCTTCAACATTCCACTACCGCTCAATACGCCTTTCATCCATTTTTCCTGCCTCCATAGGATTTCTCTCAACAAACCCCTCTCCTCCCCCACCATTTCTAGTATTTCCTCATTTGTTTTCCTTTCGGTCCATTTCACCTTCTCCATTCTTCTCCACACCCATATTTCAAAAGCCTCCTATCTACGTCTATCCTCCTGCTTCAGTGACTACATTTCCGCGCCGTACATATTACGCTCCATATCAGAGCTTTTACGAGTCTTGTCTTAACATCCCTACTCAGCGTCCCCGTCATCAACACCCTCTTCCTTGAGGAAGCCTCCTTGCCTAGCGCAATTCTTCTCCTTACGTCCCTACGACTTTGACCGTATTGGTCCAAAACACATCCGAGATATGTAAACTGTTCTACCTGCTCTATTTTTCCCCGCCTATTTTAATATTTAGCTCAGCCTTTTTCTTTCTGGAAAATCGCATAACCTTTGTTTTATTAATATTGATTCTCATCCCATATTTATCGCACTGAACCTCCAATTCACTCAACAATGCTTGCAACCCCTTGGCTGACTGAGCAACTAATGCTTGGTCATCAGCAAACCTAACCGATTTTACGAATTCCCCTCCGACTTTCATTCCTACCTCCAGTTCTTCCCATGCCTCTTTAATCATTTCCTCTACATATACGTTGAACAGTACCGGTGACAATGGGCAACCCTGCGTTAAACCTCGTCCTAACACTGTCCATCCGGACTCTCCGTTCCCCACTCGCACCTGAGCAATCTGAGACATGTACAGGTTGCGGATCAGTCTCCTGTCCCTCCAATCCATTCCTATTTTCTGCAATACACGCATTAATGTTTCCAAATTCACTCTATCAAACGCTTTTTCGAAATCTACAAAACAGGCAAAAACGTCCTGATTGTATTCTATATTCCTCTCATTACTGCAATGGCATCACGCGTACCTCTTCCTTTCCTAAACCCAAACTAATAATCCCCTAATTAATCATTTCCCTTACTCTCTATCCTTTTGTTGATGATCCTGAGAATAACTATAGCTGCGTGAGATATCAAACTTATTGTTCTTTTGTCCTCACATAACGTAGCCTTTGCCTTTTTTGGAATAGGAACTAACACCGATCTCACAAAATCTTCCGGCCAGATTCCTTCTTCATAGATACTACGAATCAGTCCATATATGGCCTTCTTCCCACCCTTTCCTAACCATTTCAACATTTCTACAGGAATGTTGTCCACCCCCACAGCCTTATTTGCTTTCATCTCCTTTAATGCCCTTTCTATTTCATCGTCGAGTATGCCTGGACCTAAGCTATCTTCTTATATGTCATGTTCCTTTTCTATGTTTTACCTTGTCGGCCTAAGTTCTTTACCATACAGTGTTTCTATATATTCCTTCCATCTCTCTTGGATTTTTCCTGGTTCAACTATTATCTTACCCCACTTATCTTTCACTGTTAGCACAGATCTTGCCTTCTTACTTCCCGATAATAACTCAACCTTGCTGTATAGAGCACCAATTTCACCCTTCTTCTGTAAAATTTCCATATCTTCGCATTGCGTTTTCCACCATTCTTCTTTGGCTTTATTTGTGGCCCTTCTCAATTTATTGTTTAACTGTTTGTACTTCCTTTTGCTTAATTCTGTGTTTACATTTTTCCATCTTCTCCTCTCCTCCATCGTTGCAATTATCTCATCCGTTACCCATGGTTTCCTTATCCTTTTCTCCTTAACGGTTCCTATAGTGTCTTTAGCGGCTTCCAATATCCCTTTCTTGATACATTCCCATTTTTCTTCGATAGTACTCAGTTCTTTATCGTCATCCATTATTTTCTCTACAGCCTGCTGATACTCCTTCCTCGTTAATCCATTTAATGTTTCTAAATTCCATTTCTTAACCCGCCGCCCTTCTTGAAACGAACGTTACATTTCATAACAACTAAATTGTGGTCAGAGTCCGCATCCGCTCCTGGGAAACTGTGCGAATTTATCACACTGTTCCTAAACCTGTGCCTAACCATAATATAGTTTAACTGATACCTATCTGAGTCACCTGGGATTTTCCATGCATACCTTCGCCTTTTTTGGTGTCTAAACCATGTGTTGGTGATGACTAACCCCTGTCTCCTGCAGAATTCAATTGCTTTCTCCCCGCGTTCATTCCTCGTGCCTAACCCATAGTCCCCCACCTCACCCCCATCTCTTCCTTCGCCTACCGTCGCATTCCAATCCCCCATCTCTATCAAAGTTTCCCTGCAGGAACAATATGTATATATACATATATATATATATATATATATATATATATATATATATATATATATATATATATATATATATATATATATATATATAAATTCACTGATAGTCATAACAAACACAGAAACTAAAACACAAAAGAGGAAAAACTCACTGGTTCTCGAATTTTCGGTGGTCCAACCACCTTTCTCAAGAGGAATTAGGAACAGAACTCTCGAATATATATATATATATAATAGAATATATATGTATAAGAGAATATTTATATATATATATATATATATATATATATATATATATATATATATATATATATATATATATATATATATATACATATATATATATTCTTCGTTGCACGCAGAAATATCCTTTCTCTGCCGCTACATTTCAGCACACTATCGGTCATTCAGGGTGATCATTTCATGAGTAGTAAAAAGATGTAAAAAAGCACAAGCATCCAGCATGGCTATAAAACTTTCTTAAAATCTCCATTCCTTTTACTTCTACATTCTCTATCATAGCCTATTACGGTCATAAATATGATACCCCGCAAGACGACCGTAAGGGTGTGTGGCGGGGGGTGTAAGGTCATCATTCGGAAAAGAGAACTAAAACACATGCATAATCAAAATATTTTTCATATATACACCCATAGTTGCTTGTACATTCATGCATAGGAGGTTCAAAAATTAACGGGAATTTTAATTTTTCGGAAAATAATATTTATTTATTTTTATACATTATTGTTGTCACCTTTAAAGTAGTCCCTTTTGGAGATTATGCACTTGTGCCAGCGCTTCTTCCAATCCACGAAACACTTGTCAAACTCAATCTTTGAGATAGCCTTTAGTTCTTTCAGCGATGCGCTTTTAATGTCATCTACGGCTGTAAAACGATGGCCCTTCAAGGTTCTTTTAATTTTTGCAAATAGAGGAAAAAGTCACAGGAATCCATATCTGGCGAATATAGAGGCTAGGGCATCGTTACAGCATTTTTTTTGCCAAACATTTACAAACATGCAATGAAGTGTGAGCTGGTGCATTATCGTGGCGCAAAAGCCATTTTGGAACGAATTTTGCTGTCACGCGTTTCATGCCCAAACAATTGCAAAAAATGTCATTATATGTTCAAATTGTTTTTCAAATCATCAGCGACCTCTCCAATTGTGGTGCGACCATCGTTTATAACCATTTCTTTCACTTTTTCCACGTTTCCAGGGCGTTCGTCATCTTCAAGGTCTTCACAGCCTTCTTGACTTATACCACTCGCAAACTCTTGATTGACTCATAGGAGACTCATCATAGGCCTTTGTTAACATTTCACACACTTTGTTACACTTTATTTAATTTTTTACACAAAATTTGATACAAATTCTTTGATCCATTTCTTTTAACAAACGAAAATCGCCATGCTCAGAAACCCGTCTAATCTTGGTGGCCGTTACAGACAAAGTCCACAATGAAAACAGCTGAAAGGTTTATTACACTTCAGGGGCATCTATATTAACATAATAAACAAAGTTTGACAATGGGACTCTCCAAGCCCGCGAAATCAAGAAATTCCCGTTAATATTTGAACACACCTACGCGACCTGTTATCCAAAGAACTGTGTGAACTGATCCCAGAAAACCCTCAAAAAATGTGTAAATTCATTTGCATGGTGGAGGAAAAATTAGTTCACAACAAGTGTTATTTTTACCCACCATAAATGTGTATAAGTTGTGGGCTGTCAATAATCTTGCGCGTCCACTTTCCTTCTCTCCTTCGAATTTCTCATAACTACTCCCTCTCTCTCCTCCACCATGCGTAGAGTTTTCATTTCCATCAATTTTACTTCATCTTTTTTCCTTCGCCTATTTAAAAATTCGTAACTCTACGGAGACTCCTTTGTTCTTCCGTAGAGGGCTCAAATATCTTGAATCAAAACCGCAGAAGCGGATCGAGGCGACACCTTCCTTCGCATCCACTCGCCGTCAAATCATACGGCGGCATGTTCCATCGATACACGTCGCTCGCCGCTCCCCACCCGGGTGCTCTTTTCCACGTGATGGTGCAGCGGTGCAGGGTTTCTCCTCCCGCAGCCTAACGGAGGTAGCATCGCGGCCGATGCGTGTTATCTGATTAGCGCGCGCAGGGGAAGGGCGCCTCGCTGCTGCACACATCCGTGCAGTTAGTCGTCCCATAATTCCATGGTATGCTCCGTGGCAATCAGGTGGGTGGAGGGGGACGGAGCGTTTCTGGGTCAGCCGGATGATCACGTGATTCCGCCGGCCCCAGCGAGTGTTCCCCTCCACGCAGACACCCCAGGGGTCCACGGCAGCTCGTTAGGGCGCGCGGAGGAATGCGCCCCCTCCCCCGGCCCCCCAACGCGGGGGTGGGGGCGGTATTATTGTGCCCCGAGAGGAAAGGGGCGTGGAGATTTGCGGTCGGGAGACGGGTGGCGCGAAGGCGAGGTCCCCTCTCGGAGAGGGGGGGACGGATCCCTGGGAGCGATCGCGGTCCCGTCGCTGGGGGTCACACGCCATTTATGTGTGTTTGTGCCCGGAGTTGGCCGATGAGCCCTCGTTCCCAATTGGTGACATTTGGTGTAGTCCTCGAGGCATATCCTGCCTACTAATAAAAACATTATAAAATGAGTTTCGATTTTGCAGTCCTTTAGGCTATGCATTGATTTGATGGCTTTTGCCTGAAGTCTTCATTTATTCAACAAATCAGCGAAAAATGACGAAATGCTTTTACATAGGCTGACAGGAAATACATACAACATACATTAAAAAAAAGAAAGGGTAAGAGCAATAAACAATAATGAAAAATTAACAAAATAAATGTCAGGAAAATGTCAAGTCTTGATTTACTTCCAGTCCATTTTCAGCAGAAATTCATTTAGATTAAATAAAATGTAGTTGATTCGAGACTCATTATATCCCTGCTTTTAGTGCCGCTATGAGGATGCTCATGCTTATGTCTTGATACCCAAATAATCTGCCATAACCGCTTTTTTCAATTTCCTCTCCTTAGATCACGCTTCCTAACTAAACATTATTCTTCAGATTTTACCAAATAATATGAGCTCTTCAACAAATCCATTCCTTTGCATTTTTCTTCCTAACTTAAATCTCCGAGAGGAAGAATTTCGGACTAATGAACTTTTCTGCTTCATATTGGCCTCTATCTTATGCGCGAAATCAGTGGCACTGAGGGGTTGGTCGGGGTGACCACCCTCCTGAATATGGCCATCATTAAACACCATGTATGAGGGTAATTTTAAATGTTCTCGGAATCACCATCAGATGTCAGTGCTAGCTAACTTCGATTAGTAAACACAATACATGTCAGTGTTCCGGGAAGAGATCTGTTGTGCAGACGCCTCTCTGTTGTAGTTCCCGTCTAGTAATTTGTGAAAATGGAAATAATTGAGATTGGAGGAGGGATCAAATACTTCTTAAAGAAAGGCAAGAAAGCGAAAAAAATTCATGCCAACTTTCAAAACACTCTGGAGAACCCTCAACCATCATATTCAACTGTTGTGAAGTGGGAAAACAAGGTTTGGTTTGGTCGGGGCATTTTAGATGATGATCCGCATAGTGTTCGGCCAAAATGTGTCACTAATCAAGTAATTATTGCATATTAGTACTCTTACTACTGTTTCTTCTGAGGAAGACTGAGCTATATTCCGTCCAAATTATTAAGAAATAACGTGTGAGTGTTCTTTTGATGTGTTCTTATATTGTTTGTTGCTGTCCAATGAATACACATATGTATATGATCAACAAATACTAAGATCAAACGTTTTAAAAAATGTGGACATGTAATTATTTGCCAAGAAATTTTTCCGGTGCCCTACGGGATCCGCCAGAACAAGTACTTGGCTTTATTGGAATAATTAATGACCGTAATTGAGATACCAAACCGGAGACAAATGTGTACTAAGGCTTTTATTTATCATGAAATTACGTTCAATAGAGTTTGCAATGTTTTGGCATATCCTTAGTACAACTGCAACTTTAGTAAATGTGCATACTTGTACATTCATATCTTCAAATAACGGAGATTTATTCTCGATAGGATAAATTTTAATCTTTTAATCTCGGCAGCTGTTGATCAGATTTGGGTATCTCAGATCTCATCTCCATTCACGTCAATGGGAATTACTTAACGACACCACTTTTTATGCGTCAACATGGTCGGCGAATGTTTTTTTAGATTTAAACCAGTCGACTGATCTGATGACTGATCGAGAACACTCCAGAATGTAAATCATTTGACTCGATTGTAGGAAAGGGAAATTTTAAAGGTAGAATACCGATAGGAAGTTTATTTTGTGGCATTAGGTCTGTGGTCGATGTATAGATGGAATAACAGTTATGTCAGGTACAGAATACGGACTTTAAGTGTGTTAAAAAGTAATATCCGAAAGTAAGAGACATTAATTGCATTATTCGCCGTAATATTGGCTCGGAGACAATCCCAACTCCATTAACAATTGATGCAGAATATCCCATGGACAATACAAGTGTCCAACTGTAGGGTTTGAGATACGAGATCGTAACAAGAAAGGCGCCTGCCTTCTGCAGCGTCTATGGAATAATTGTTTATTTATAAACATACATTTTACCCAAAAATCGTGTTGGCAAATCCCTTTTTTGCATAATCGCTTGGGACTGGCATACAATTAGCGTAGTTAATGTTATAACACTCCATGACCGGGTATTGGAAAATTTGTAGTACTGTATGAAAGTTAGATTATGAATGAAACTGTCTTTAGGAAAATTGCTTATTTTGCTGATTAAATATTTAAAATAATTTTTCTATATTCTGGTTCCGAATTATAAATAGGAAAATACGATATACCAATCCTTTCCATTGTTTCAATTGTGTCGCGGCACTATTGGCAGAATTAGGATGGGAGCCATTAGTTGAGTGTAGGCTTAAAAAGAGATGAAATGTACTTTGTATATTTGTGGAAGGCTACTTATCTGAGGATATTAAATACATATTGCAGACTCCGACTTACTATGATGAATCAGATCACCAGCGTAAAATCAGTGAGATAGATAGTAGAACGGATAAATTTGAAATGTCGTTTTTTCCGCGTGCCATTAGAGATCAAATTAGACATGACGGCAATCAGATGATTAGAATTGCCAGTATTTTTTGTATTTTATTCCATATCCTCCATGTTATCTCCTCTCTACCTTAGGATGGGAGCCTAGTGGCTCCCATCCTAATTCTGCAATACTTGTCATGGTATGGTGATGGTCCATCGTATAACTGGTTGTGGTTCATTTCTATTCACTCCTTTCTCGTCTCGTATATGGATTTGAATATCTTTTTGGGGGTTTTTAATAAATGAAATCTCCCTTTTCCCAAACCTTTAAAACACCCTGGCCGTACCAATCCCACCTGGTACTCTCACCTCCTGCCACGTACATTTCTGGTGGATTGCGGGATGTATATATAGATGCAGGTGAGAGAGGGAGAAATAGTTAGGAAGGACTTAAAACAGAGAAGCTGCGATAGAGCGAGGGAATTGACTCTGCCCGAAGATGGAGATATGAAAGAAATGAGAGGGAATAAGGGAGGAGAGGTGTCGGGGCCACGGCGTGGAGCAATCGATGGAAAACCGATGCGGAGGCCATTCAATGGCCCACGTGGTTATCAATTTCCCATCAATGCGCGGTGGCTCCCCGTAGTCAGCCATTTCAACGGCGGGGAGGTTGGATTGGAGGAAGCCTGAAAAGAAAACTGCCAAACGTGCCTCCGCGGGAAAATGGGAAGGCCCACCCAAAGATTTCATCGCAATACTTTCTATCGCTTCATTTAGTTTGAATCGATCAAACGCACCGAATTATCTGCGTGACGCCATAGCACGCCGCCCTATAGGTTATCTTTTTTGAAGTGATATTCTTCGAACTATAGCCAAAATTGGCCATTTTCGAAATTTAAACCCAATATCGGAATCGGTTGTCTTTTCGGCTACTTCACGCACATGAGCCTTCGTTCACTTTGCCGTTTTTCTTTTGAATTTCCTTCGCTTTGTTTCGAAGCATTCAATTGAAATGCTTTTTTATTCGAAATAACCTTTTCGGTAGCGATTGGAAGTCGCGATTTGCCATCAAAAATGTGCAAAGTTAGAGGGGCTTGATCATCTCAATTGGTCAACTTTTATTTCCTGGGTCCAATTCAGAATGAAAACACACGATAAGAATATCGGAGTAATTTTGTAAGATTATTAATGGAACCTCTTGTTGGAAGCCTTAAATTCACAGTAATCTTTCCCGCCTAAAATATTGCCAAATCTCTCCGCTTGCAGGCGTCATTCGCACCGTTCAGCTGTTCGATGCATCCTCCATTCCCCGAACTTTTCGAGGGGCCTCTCCGATATCTTTTTTATCCTACCAAAGAACAGGCTACCACTCTTGTCATTCGGTTGTAGAAATATGAGGCTATACAAATATAATATTGATCAGCATTGAAATAAAAATGCCTCCTCTGCCACCGGGTTGAAAATTGGACTAATGCACGACGTACGTTTCATATACCTACTCAGCGACGTCTATTTCAGCATTAAATTTTCTAAACACGGCAAGGCACACGTTAAGCAAACAAATTGATCTCTAACAAAGGTAAAATATTATATAATTTTATAAATAATAAGGGTATTTGTTAAAAAACTCCATTTGTAAAGCAAGGTCTGAAATATATTCAGCGTTAACATATCTACATATTACACGGCAAACCGCCGCGAGGGCGTGCTGTGGGGATTTTATGTCACTAGTCGTGCATGAACAATGCATGACACCACAGATGTCATTTCGATAAATAAATCGAGCAAGTTATTCAGTGACAAAAGGAATTTACACGTAATAATATTCAACGGTGTGATGGCTCAAGAAAAATCAAAGTTATAACAGTGGGTTATGTAAATTTATTGTTTTAACAAGTCATAAACTATTACAATTATAAGGTAATATACCCATTAAGGTAGGTTGTTGATGGACACAACTATCAAATTACATGATGATCAAAAATCAAATCAAACACTCCTAGGTTAATTCGCGAAGCAGCCACTGCGGCGCACGTTACCGCTGCGATTATTATAAATTAATCTACCGGTTACGGTAGGTTTCGGGTAGCAACCTACTCTACATTAGGTCTCTCTTCATCTCTGTGTACTTCTTTCCTCCCTTCATCCCGTCAACCATCCCTATCCTATTCCTACCCTTTCCTCGTTTGCCTAACATTCTCCCCTCTATTACAGTCTTCAAAATCTCACTGACCATCAATACACCTTTCATCCATTTGTCCTGCCTCCATAGAATTTCTTCCGACAAACACCTACCCTCGCCCACCATCCCTAGTATTTCCTCATTTGTTTTTCTTTCGGCCCATTTCACCTTCTTCATTCTTCTCAACACCCACATTTCAAAATATTCCATTCCACGTCCATCCTCCTGCTTCAGTGACCACGTTTCCGCGCTGTACATAGCTACGATCCATATCAAAGTTTTTACGAGTCTTTTCGTAACCCTTCCTAGTCAACGTCCCCAGCATTATCTCCCTCCTCCTTACGAAAGCCTCCTAGCCTAGCGCAATTCTCCTCCTTACGTCGCTACTACTTTGACCATGTTGGTCCAAAACACTTCCGACATACGTAAACTGTTCTACCTGCTCTAATTTTTGCCCTTTTATTTTAATTTTTAGCTTAGCCATTTTCTTTCTGGAAAATTAAATAACTTTTGTTTTATTAATATTGATTTTCATCCTATATCTATCGCATTGAGTTTCCAGTTCACTCAGAAATGTTTGCAACCACTTGGACGACTAACAAACTAATGCTTGGTCATCAGCCAACCTAACAGATTTTACGAATTCCCTTCCGACTTTCATTCCTACCTCCAGTTCTTTCCATGATTCTTTAATCATTTACTCCACATATACGTTGAACAGTACCGGTGATAATGGGCAACCCTGTCTTAAACCTCTTCCTAAAACTGCCCATTCAGACTCTCAGTTCCCCACTTGCACCTGAGCAGTCTGAGACCTGTATTAACCTCCTGCCCTTCCAATCTCTTCCTATATACTTTTATATACCCATTAGTTTTTCAAATTTACTCTGTTAAACGCCTTTTTGAAATCTACAAAACAGGCAAAAACGTCCTGATTGTATTCTATATTCCTCTCGACTAGTGATCTCATTACTGCATTGGCATCACGCGTACCTCTCCCCTTCCTAAAACCAAACTGACCATCCCCTAGGAAATCAGTTGCCCTACTCTTTTTCCTTTTGTTGTTAATCCTAAGAACAACTTAAGCTGCGTGGGATATCAAACTTATTGTTCTTTTGTCCTCAGATGACGTAGCCTTTACCTTTTTCGGAAAATAGGAACTAACACTGATCTCACAAAATCTTCCGGCCAGATTCCTTCCTCACAGATACTACGAATCAGATCATATAGAGTCTTCTTCCCACATTTTCCTAAACATTTCAATAGTTCCACAGGAATGTTGTCCACCCCAACGGCCTTATTTGCTTTCATCTCCTTTAATGCCCTTTCTATTACATCGTCGAGTATGCCTGGACCTATGCTATCTTCTTATACGTCATGTTCCTTTTCTATGTCTAATCTTGTCGGCCTAAGTTCTTTACCATATAGTGCTTCTATATATTCCTTTCATCTCTCTTGGATTTTTCCTGGTTCAACTATTATCGTGCACATTTTATGTCTATTTTTTAGCCCATATCTTCACTTCTTACCTCCCTAAAATAAATTAACCTTGATTTGTAGCACACCAATTTCACCCTTCCTTTGCTAACTGTTCATATTTTTATACTGCGTCTTCCACCATGCTTCTTTTGCCTTGTTTGTTTTCCGTCTCAATTTATAATTTAACTCTTTGTACTTCAATTTGCCTAGCTCTTTGTTTTCGTTCTTTCATTTTCTCTTCTCATCTATATATTTTAATCATCTCAGCCGTGAGCCATGGTTCCCTTGTCCTTTTCCCAAGCACGGTCCATATTTTTTCTCTAGCGACTTTCGATATCCCTTTCTTGATCCATTCCCATTTTTCTTCGATTATACTCAGCTCTATACCGTCATGCATGATTTTCTCTACAGCCTGCTGATACGCATTCTTGTCAAGCCATTTACATCTACTTAATACCCCGCAAGCCGCCGTAAGGGCGAGTGGCGGGGGATGTTAGGGCGCCAGCCGTAATTAAGGAAAAAAAACCCTTATGCAAAAGCAAAACATTGTATACAATCATGCAAAAACCCTTAAAACCCACGTAAATGCAAACAACAAACTACCAATTAACTTATTTATTGCTTCTTTTTTTATGTTAACAAATTAAAGGTTTCTACATTCACTTTCCATCCCTGCCTTATCTTTTTGAAACGGACGCTACACTTCATAGCAACTAAATTGTGCTCTGAGTCCGCATCCGCTCCCGGGAAGCTATAATATATCACACTGTTCCTAAACCTGTGCCCAAAACGATCTCTGTGACCAAAATATAATCTAACTGATACCTTTCTGAGTCACCTGGCATTTTCCATGTACTACCTTGAACAAAAAGTTCCCGGAATAACCACCGTGTGGCGCTCCCATCGTTCCGATTTGAGTTCTGTTTTTTTTGTTAAATTTGTACATCTGTTGTTGATATTCCCTTTAAATCTTAGTGTCATAACTTGACATTTGCAAAAGTTACGTAGCCAAGAGTACATCTATCTCTGTGTGTGTTGGCGATTTTTTACAATTGCAGAAATGGATTTAAATTTGCAACAACGAACTTGTATTACATTTTGCGTAAAAAACGGATTTAGTGGCGCACGGACGTTGGAAATGTTGGAAAAGTGTTTCGGCAACGATTCTCTAAAAAAACGGTCGTTTACCAGTGGCACGAGCGGTTCAGAAGTGGTCGTGAGTCAATCGAAGATGATGAACGCAGTGGCAGACCATCGACATCGAAAGTCGGTGAAAAAATTGATAAAGTAAAAGAAATGTTGGTCAATAACCGCAAATTAACCATCAGAGAAATAGCGGAGGACTTGAACATTGCCTATGGATCCGCCCAAGACATTGTGGTTAATGATTTGGGTTTCCGTCGTGTAGCAGCAAAGTTGGTGCCAAAAGACCTCAATTTCATGCAAAAAAGAGACCGTGTTGACGTCGCAAAAGACATGATTTGCGAGGCTGAATCCGATCCCACATTCATCAAAAGGATCATTACTGGAGACGAGACGTGGGTTTATGAGTACGACACGCAATCCAGGCATCAGGCAAGTGAATGGCGTTCACCAAATGAGCCGAGACCAAAAAAACCACGTCGTTTTCAGTCAAAAAAGAAGGCAATGCTGACGGTTTTCATGGATTACAACGGTGTAGTGCATCATGAATTTTTGCCAGAAGGCCAAACAGTAAACAAAGAGTATTATTTGGGCGTTATGAGACGTTTGCGTGAAGCAATTCGCCGAAAGAGACTAGAAATCGTCGCACAGTGCGTCGAGACCGTCACACAGTGCTATCATTATTCGTAATTTTTTGACGAAAAATGCAACAAATACCATCCAACAGCCACCGAATTCACCTGATTTGGCTCCCTGTGACTTCTTTCTGTTCAATCGAGTTAAATAACTATTACGGGGAACGCGTTTTAGCAGCCGAGAGGAAGTAATGGAAAAATCGCAGGAAGCACTGATGGACATACCGAAAACCGAATATAAAAAATGTTTGGAGGATTGGATCAAGCGCTGGCATAAGTGTTTTGCAGTCGATGGGGATTACTTTGAAGGGGACAATATAGATTTAGATGAATAAACTTGTATTTTTAATTTTCTGAATAAATTCCGAGAACTTTTTGATCAAGGTAGTATACCTAGGTCTTTTGTGATGTCTAAACAAAGTGTTGCTGAAGACTAACCCTCGTCTCCAGCAGAAGTTAATTGCTTTCTCTTCGCGGTTATTCCTCGTACCTTAACTGTAGTCCCCCAACTCATCACCATCTCTTACTTCAGCTGCCGTCGCATTCCAATCCCCCATATCTATCAAATGTTTCCCTGCAGGAACAAGTGCGATTATGTCCTCTCAACTGATCCATCGACATCATCCTCCTTAGGATAAGTTAAATTTGGGCCTATATTTTTATTCATGCAGGGTATCGATGGCATATAAGTATACCTTACCAATGCTTATTATCCCCTACACCCCAAGGATCATATGTATTTTCATCTGTATTGGAGGGAGGAAAAACGACAGTGTAAATAGAATATTGCTCATCACATCATGACTGGAAACTAGACCACATTACTGTCATCTATAAAGGGCCGCGAAATGGAGAAACCCGCCATTTACCGACGTATCTATAGCATCTATACGTTTTATATATTAGCATTTATATTATTTTTATAACAAATGTTGGATTGGTAAAATACATGGGTGAAACGATAATTAAGGATATGTTTTAGGGCATACACTTTAATAAAATTTACGGAATTGAAGATTAAGGGTTAGGATTAACAAAAAGGACACTTAAGAGTTGTAATGCGAGGGTCAAAGAGCTTCGTTATTAAACGTTAGTTAGGCCCAACCTTAAGTAATCTACGGTTTTAAGGGATCCTCATGAGGGAGGCTTAAATTTAGGAACTAGATCGAGTACAGGGCAGTTATGTTTGTGAAAAGCTATTATGAAGAAGTTGCTACGACCTGAAGGTGTCGCACCACTATTTGAAGAATAAGCTAAGCAGCCACTAGTTGACCGTAGGTTAAATACAGGTTACATTGAAATACAGGTACAGTATATGTTAAATTTATTTCGTAAATTTGAGGCAGGTTACTTATCTGAGAATGATAAAGATATATCACAGGCCCCGACTTGTTAATCAGGGAAAATGTAAAATCAGGGAAATAGCAGAACGGATAAATTAAAAGTGTCGTTTTTTTCCTCTTACCATTAGGCATAGAGAGTAATTATGACAACAGTGGTGTGGAGGAGACAGCATCGACAGGGTTTATTTTTTGTCGATATCCTGCGTTTTTAGACCTATCTTTGTATCAGGTCTGCAGTATGATTTGAATATATCTATCCTGTTATTGTTACTCTCATATGTAAGTACATTCCATTGTGTGATTAATATTTTGCGATTAAATAATGAAACTAATATTTGCGTAGCGTATTTGTGACTTGATTGTGATGGTGCATGCATGGTTGGTGACCCCCTGCCACACACCCGTGTGGCCGTCTACGAGTTATTCTGTAGATGTTGATATAGATGAAGCAGGTTGCAAACAATTTGTCAATAAGATGCAAAGAGCCATCACTGACTTCATCCCTAAAAGGTACGTTAAAATAAACAGCGACCCCAGGGGGTGAAATAATGACTTTAGTAAATCTCTTCAAAGGTAGAGAACGTTACACTCTTAGAGTAAGGAGAACAAGAGGGGAAGATATTTTCTTCGGAGAATAGATATTTATTGGAAAAGTTTAGATCTTCCAAAATTGAAACCAAAAAAACAATTATATAGCACCTTAAGAGACTTTAAATGTAAAGTGCTTTGCAAGTACTTGGACATTGACTGTAAAATGCTCTGGTCATGTGTCAGGGAGGTAAAGGTGAGTGACCAAACTTTAGCTTGCGTAAGAAGTTGTAATAATATCATTCCTACTGAAAGGGAAAAGATAATGTTCAATAAATTCATCCAAAGCGTTTTCACGAACGATTTTACCGACGAGGATTTCCCAGACACATGGCGTACTGAGCTACTAGCAAGTATAATAGCGAACGAACTTATCAAATCGCTCAAAGAGATTAAGCACAACAAATCCTCAGGTCCCGAAAATATACATACTAGGATGTTAAAACACTGTTAAAGCATTGTTGCCCGTAACCACTTTCTTTGACGTGATGAGCATTTTTCGAGTGCATGATCAAACTAATATTTGGGTAAAGGAGACATGATTTGGATATTGTATGCATGGCTGGGGACACCCTCAGTCACACGCCCTTCCGACGGCTTGCGAAGTATTATGTAGATGCATTTTTATTTTATGGAAAATGTGATAACACATTGCTGTCAGTAACGTTGTGAGATTTCTCGGTAGTAGGGAGACATTTAATCTCTACCATCACGAATTTAAAAAGGTCAGATCTTGCAAAACCCAATAGGAATAGAAAGCCTAATGGTTCATGGTATCTTTAGATCGGGGAAAACATCACAAAGATTTGAGTTGCATTTCTAGATTTAAAAAAGCCTTCAATAAAGTCCGGCACAATAAATTGTTCCACAAATTTAAATTATATGGTATCAATGAGAAAATAATTAATTGGATTAGAGACTTTTTGTCTAATTGCAAATAAATAGTAGCCATCGTTGGGTTGTGCTCATCAGTAGTAGATATTTAGTTGTGTCCTTCGGGCGCCTCTCAGGGAATTGTAATAGGGCCGCTTCTATTCTTCATACACATTAATTACTTAATATCATACGTAAGTAGCAACCGGAGATTATATGCGGACGACACGGTGGTATGCAAGGATACGGTGACCTCATCAGATTGCGGGTTACTCTCTAGAGATTTAGACACAATATGGAATTAGTGCGATGAATGAGAATCGGTATTTCACACATTTCACAATTTTGTGGCAAATGATGTAGGGTTCAACGCTATTTAGGACAGCTCAAGTTAAATATCTGGGGGTAGTTCAAACACCACGCCTTTCATGGGGAACACATATCAGGAAAATAAGCTGATCCGCTTTAAAGAAACTCGACTATATTAAACGGGTGGTAGGGAAATGTAATGAAAAAGTTAAAAATACGTGTTATTTTACGCTAACTTAAGCTTCGTTTGGAATATGCAAGAAGAATTTGAGGTCTTTGGGAGAAAGCCTTATTCTAAAAACCGCGTTGTGAGCGACTGAACGTCAATGATGCAACATGCCCACACGTTTTACCAGTATTATCTGGTTAGCAGCTATTCCAATGTCTACAAAAAGACTTTATGCAATAGACTTTATGGAAGTTTAATCTTGTGTACCCCCATTTTCGACTGCGCGTGCCTATTATTTTCTAAGGCGTTCCCCCATTTATTGCTGCCGCGAATAGTGCGCGGGAAAAACATCTAATCAAATTTATCGGTTCGACAATATAACTTTCTACTTTGGTGACGATAGACGGACCTTCCATAGTAATCAGGACCTATTGTTATCTCTAATGTCGGTTGCAAAACCACACGCTTTATATCTTTGTAATAAGGTTAATCTAGCCCTAACTCTTCGCATATCTAAAGGTTCTCACCTCCCTACCTCAGATTCTTTATGAAATGTGCGACGCTTTGTGTCCTTTAGTATGAGTGTTTAACGAGCCAGGGGTCCTTTCTCTGGGCCTTATTCAATTCCGTAATTAATGTTTTTTTAAATGGATCCCAAACGCTTGCAAAATACTCAATGTGAGGCCTAACTAAAGAAAAAGAGCACGTTTTCTTCGCCTTTTCGTCGCTACAATTTCCGTTTATACGTTTGACGAATGCTCGCTTTTTTCCACAAATCGTACGTACATGATTTCCACAAGAAAAATTCGACGCAATGGCGACCCCAAAGTATTCTATTTCATCCGCGGTGCTCGTCCGAACACCTCCTCCTTCAATCACTGCCCTTCGTGTGCGGCCAGTTAGGAAGTCCCGAATCCAGTTTATTACTTTGTCGTTTATTCCATACCATTGCAACTTGGGAATTAATTTAGCGTGTGGGACTTTATCAAAGGCCTCTTTGAAATCCTGGTATATCAAATCTACTTGTATTTTTATTTCTACAACTTGCAGAATGACGTGTTTAAAAAGCCCCAAATGCGTTTCATACGACCTCTCTCTTCTGAACCCGTGTGGTCTCATGAATAATACAGGGTTCGTCCGGAAAATAAGTGTACTGAGCTCAGGAAAAAAAATTATTACACTTTTACATATCTTAAGCTAATATTCCTCAAAATAGGACCCTTGTGAGTCGATACACTTGTTCCAGTGGCGTTCCCATTCCTGGAACGCTCCCGCGAAGGCATCATCGGGAACCTCTCGAAGACACGTCGTCACGGTCTCTTTGACGGCGTCCAAAGTCCCGTATCGCGTTCCTTTCAAACTCCTCTTTATCTTCGGGAACAGAAAGAAGTCCGGTGGTGCCAAGTCCGGGCTGTAGGGCGTGTGCGGCAGCGTTGCCACGCCGTGCTTGGCCAAGAAGTCCGACACGACAAGCGCGGTGTGAGACGGCGCATTGTCCTGATTTTTTCGCATCTGTAATTGGTCCCTAATAATCTCGTGTACTATTGTCTTTGGCACATTACACTGCTCTGCTATCATCCGAACACTAGGACGACGATCAGAGTTCAGTACATCGCGAACTTTTCACACATTTTCGTCGGTGAGTGTCGTTGATGGGCGTCGTCGTTGTCGACCTCTTCTCTGCCCTCCACGAACATCTTGTGCCACCGAAAGATCATGTTTCTGGACATGGCTGACTCCTCGTAAGCCTGGTTAATCATACCAACAGTTTCGGTAGGCGATTTTCCAAGCTTTACCGCAAATTTGATGGAATAACGCTGCTCTAAAAACTTCGGCATCGCGTTCCGTGACGTGGGTCGAGCGTGGAGGTTCGCGTTAATAGAGCTCCTCACTACACCACAGCTCAGAGCCAACTGCCTTTTTCAGCGTCGCTTGCCAACATACTCTTCTCCAATTGCAGCCAGTCAGAGCGGTGCTAGGCGCGCCTGGATCGGCGGGAAAAAATCAGTACACTTATTTTCCGGAAGAACCCTGTAGGTCTTTAATGTCGAGGAATGTCATGATATGTTCCAAAACTTAACAGGAGAGGGATGTTAACAATGATTTTTGGCTATTATTGATGGCTTGCTTATTTTCGCTTTGAAAAGTACACGTGAAGTTGATTATTTTCCAGTCCAAGGGAACTACATCACCTGAAATCGGTGTGTTTAATAAAAAAAGAGCAACTACTTGAGCGAGCTCTTTCAGTACCCTTGCTGGAATATCCTCTGGTCTGAGTTATTTATTACTTTTTACGTTTAGGAGTTGTTTCGTAACTCTAATGCTATCCATTTTTTTTAAAGATGTGACGTGATATTCAATGGGTATCTGTCGTCAGTGTACGCACTTTGAATGGAATTATTTTAAAAAATTGATTTTTGGATACTTTCTGAATGTATATTACTATTGTTGCTTATGAGGGACTCTTTGTTGGGCATTTTCCCTGCGATTCCCTCATGTACGACCAGAATGTCTTTGGGTCGTTTTTACTTTCTTTGTTTCATCTATCGTACATCTACATAATATCCGGCAAGCCGTCGCAAGGGCGTGTGGCGGACCGATGTTAGGTCTCCACCTGTAAAAGGGAACAAAACCACATTTAAATTCAACACATACATGCAAACGTGTTTCCACAGTGGCGTATACATTCATGCAAAAATTCTTTCAACTTACACGCATGCAAATAATATACTATCAACTAGCAAATAATTGCACTTGCAATTGCATTAGTAAGTGTTTGAAAAGTAAGAAGGCGAAATTACACTACCACATGGACATGCTACATACAACGGTTTCTCCCCTAAGGACACAGATAGGGAATGAAAGGGTTTACGAATAATGTAGGTTTTCCCTGCTATATGTTAGGAATTTTTTTCGTGCACTTTCAGAAGTCGTTTCTCGGCCGTTTTTAAATTTGTTTTATTCCTCTTATCGAGCAATGCAATTTCCTTTGCTGTCTTAAAACCCTTGTCATCTCCCTGTTGTACCATTGTGGTTCGTTACTATAGTTTTTTCCTTTATTAGAGATAAATGTCTCTGTACCGTGTGTAATTAACTCCAAGAAATACTTCCATGTAGCCGTCTTCCCAGTGTTTTCGTAATGTGAAATTGTAGGCTTTTTCTAAGACACGCGGAAAGCTCTTTGAAGTTACGTTCCTCCAATAGTTATACCTTTCGTCTAGGTTTAACGATGTTATTTACAGAAATAGATCATTCTAATGCAATTGCTTTGTGGTCACTTATTCCTTCGGTTACATATGAATGTGTAACAACGCGGTGTTGGTTTATTAAGCAAAGATCTAGAAAGTTGTTGCCCCTGGTTGGTGTTCTTATTAGTTGGCTCATTGTGTTGGCAGTGAGTATATTAAGGTTAGTCTCGCATGAATCGCGGTTTCTTGCAGTATTCGTCCCAGTCTAATGAAGGAAGATTGAAGTCACCCCAAACGATGATGGCGCTTTTCGTGTTCTTGGGGATAAGATGCGTAATTCGGTTATTTGAAACCTTTATCGTGTCTGAAGTGCAATCGATTGGCCTGTAAAATGAGCATAAGTTTATTGCAATGCTGCAATTTCAGAGTGAAAAAATCATTCTCCTTGACCGGGATGCCGCTAAAGGATAATGCTTTTCCCCCATTCCACCCACCAACCCTCCCTTACCCCCTAAACTCCCCCCCCCCGTCGCCTTCCATCACCTCCAGGCCTCTGATGGTCAATGCACTCGCCAGGTGGCCCCACGTGTGCTGCGTGAGAATGGGGCGAAGGGAGATAATGCGAGTTATGTCTGGGAGGGGGGTCCCTCCTGGGGCAGAGGGGGCGAGGCCACCCCCCGGCGTCCTCATCTCCGTCTTCGGCTATTCGGCTCGAGATTAGATTCAACTCCCTCCACCGTTCCCCTTAAGGTTAGCCCTTAAAGTCGGTATGCGTGTATAGTGCCAATGCTGGGTGTTTTGTGATGTCGTCCCGATGTCACCTGACGCCATTTACGCAAGGTGTTGTGGGTGTTAATAGCACGAACAAAATTTGCCGATTGGAATTAAAACTACTGCTGAATATCGATGTTTCTTTTAAGTATCTATGATTGCTACAACCTCATTATATTTGTTAGGGTACAAGTAACGCGGCTTAAGGTTGAGCGTAATTGAATACAGCCTCATGAACTGGTCTTGAACTCCCCAAAAATGTGTCGCAGTAACGATGAAAGATACTCGGCACTAAAATTGACGGAAAGCTTTTAGAGAAACACTCTACCGAAGGAAAGAGGCTTTCGGCGTCAGCTGTCATCACTATGGAAATGGAGAGTCTCGCAGGTTTAATGAAAATATTGTCCCACTAGAAATCAGTGATATGCATTTCAGATGGGAAAAGGAACACTTGATCGATATTAGATATTATTTAAAGCAATCGCAACCGGATTCTTATTTGGTATTTAAAAGAATACCACTACGTTTTAGTCACCAACTCACCGAGTTTGTGGAAATATTGTCCATCGTAAAGATTCGGGCAATATATATGTATATATATATATATATATATATATATGTGTGTAGAGGAAATTATTAAAGAGGCATGGGAAGAACTGGAGGTAGGAATGAAAGTCGGAGGGGAATTCGTAAAATCGGTTAGGTTTGCTGATGACCAAGCATTAGTTGCTCAGTCAGCCAAGGGGTTGCAAGCATTGTTGAGTGAATTGGAGGTTCAGTGCGATAAATATGGGATGAGAATCAATATTAATAAAACAAAGGTTATGCGATTTTCCAGAAAGAAAAAGGCTGAGCTAAATATTAAAATAGGCGGGGAAAAATAGAGCAGGTAGAACAGTTTACATATCTCGGAAGTGTTTTGGACCAATACGG
Organism: Hetaerina titia; assembly: GCA_037158775.1. Classification (NCBI taxonomy): domain Eukaryota; kingdom Metazoa; phylum Arthropoda; class Insecta; order Odonata; family Calopterygidae; genus Hetaerina; species Hetaerina titia. The sequence continues at coordinate 15,931,208 of CM073768.1, read as the reverse complement.
TCAAAGTGGTAGTGACGTAAGGAGGAGAATTGCGCTAGGCTAGGAGGCTTTCTCAAGGAGGAGGGAGTTGATGACGGGGACGTTGAGTAGGGATGTTAAGACAAGACTCGTAAAAACTCTGATATGGGGCGTAGCTATGTACGGCGCGGAAACGTGGTCGCTGAAGCAGGAGGATAGACGTAGATTGGAGGCTTTTGAAATGTGGGTGTGGAGAAGAATGGAGAAGGTGAAATGGACCGAAAGGAAAACAAATGAGGAAATACTAGAAATGGTGGGGGAGGAGAGGGGTTTGTTGAGAGAAATCCTATGGAGGCAGGAAAAATGGATGAAAGGCGTATTGAGCGGTAGTGGAATGTTGAAGAGGGTAATAGAGGGGAGAATGTTGGGCAAGCGAAGTAAGGGTAGGAACAGGATAGGGATGTTGGACGGGATGAAGGGAGGAAAGAAGTACACCGAGATGAAGAGGGACCTGATATAGATTAGTTTGCTAGGTGGGGAGTCACAAAATGTTTATTTGATAGTTGTGTCCATCCAAAAACCTACCTTAATCGGTAGATTACCTAATACTAATATATATATATATATATATACTATACATACCAGAGTTTCCAACCAAAAGGTTGGTTCCGTAGGTGAGGGTAGTGCTCAAATAGTACTAAGCCCAGTGGCGTTTGGAATTGATACATTAACAGGGCGGAGGAGCAAATTCCTTACACTGTGGTCTCCCAGGGAGTATTATATGATTCGTTGAAAAATTATGTCGGTTTGTTAGGACAATGAGGGCATTTTCATTTTATGTTACTCTTTCCTGAATGAATAGCTGCATTTTGGAGTATAACTATGCTTAAAATTTCCGAGTGAATATTTTTGAATGAATATTGATTAAACTACCGTAAAATGATGCACAATATTCAGATATAAAAAATCCAGCCATTACATTTTTAAGGTTATATGTAAGTACATGCGTGTAAATTTAATTAAGAAAAACTTTTCTTCGAATAAACAATAGTGATTTTATACCGATGTAAGGAAAATAGTGACTGATTGATTCGAATTTACATTGAAAAAATTTTGAAAAAATCAAATTATCGTAAATATTAGGAATCGTTGTCATTGATTTTATTTAAATTACATACCTTTAATCAGGATTTAAAATGTAACGATTATATTTTGAAAAAGACTGATAATAACATCGGGGGATGGATAAGTTTTGAAATCGGCGGCACGAGAAGGCAACGGCGCCGGTAATCGGCCGTGGGACACCGTCACCATAGTTGCCACGGGCAAGAAGGCACTAAGATGAGCGAGTGATGTGTCTCAGGATGATGACTGCGCGCGCCAATGCTGCTCCGAGGGCTGACCACGCCCTGGAGTACCGCGGCCAATCTTTCTGCACAGGTGGCGCGGCCCACATTTACGTACACCCCTCTCTTCGTCCGTCGGCCTATCGGGAGGGGATCGATATTCCTATTTGAGCGGTGGCTCTTTCGTTGCTTCCTACACACCCTTCCACTGGCCTGAAAGGATTATGTGCGTAGATGTACCTGTCATTATTGATAACGCGTGACTCGTGAGCCCCACCACTCCCTGACAATCAGTTCTATTCCTGTGCACGGCAGATCCCACGGTTTTTTGTTAGGCTCTTCTCGTTCCTCTGCGTGACCGACAGGAGATGCGAACGGGCGTAGGAGGGCGACCTTACCTGCAAGCGGGGAGTCAGTCGCGGGGGCATTCGCCTCCGGACGGCCTTCAAAGAATACAATTCACCAAAACTTTCTGAAAATTTACGGATCCATGTTTTAGTATTTCTCTACATCTACATAAAAACCCGCAAGCCGTCACAAGGACGTGTGGCAGCGGATGGTAGGTCACCAACCATTCTACATACATGAACTCTATTTTTCCATGAATTTGGCACCCCGCGTTCCTCCAAAAACTGCGTGGAAAGGGGGCGGCCGAACACCAATCATATAACATGTCAACATATCTTACGAGTGTTCTAATTCATCTGCATTTCTCTAACACCCCGCAAGGGCGTGTGGGGGGCGGGTTGTTATTCCACCACCCGTAATTAACACAAAATAATCGCATGAAAAAGCCACAAATGTATACAATCCACAAGCAAAACATGGTACACATTCATGCAAAAACCCTTAATAAACAACACACATGCAAACACACTACCAACTAGCATACACATACACCTACAAATATACCTGATGTCTTTGAAATGTTTAATTTTGTTCCGACTTGAACATTAAATGTTTTGAATGTTTCTCAAATGACTTGGGTTTCTTACTATTATGATTCCAGATTGTTCTGGGAAAGAATGAGGATTTGTGTCTAAAAAGTGTTCCGTCAGGCCGAATGTTTATGTTGTCTTCTATTTTTTATTGGCCAATGTAACAAATATAAAACCGGTAAAATATTTGGATTTAACGCTAACTATGGATATTTCCAGGATAAAATACAGACATGAAATTTGCGGAAGAGCACATAAAATGTTAGGATTCATAAGAGGAGTCTTGGGAAATGTACTAAGAGGATAAGGGAGTTTTGTTATTTCATGTTTGTTAGGTGTTACCTTGAGTTTTCTGCGGGCGAATAGCATCCTCACGGGGTAGTTTTAATCTTGGAACTACATATAGATCAAGTGCAAAGTAGAGCAGCTACGTAAGTTTATGAAAAGTAATTATGAACAAGGTAGCAGTGTCATATTTTTAATGGAAAAATAATGATGGGAGCCATTAGTAGACCTTAGGAATAAATATAGGTTAAATTCACTACGTAAATATGAAGTAGATTATTTATCTGAAGAAATTAAAGACATATTACAGGCCCCGACTTAGTATAGTAGATCGGGTTACCAACGCAAAATCAGGGAGATATATTGTGGATTGGATTGATTTAAAATGGCTTTAATGAAAATTATTCCCTCGAATCATTATGGATCAAAATAGTAGTTAAAAGTTTTATGGGAGGAAACCGACAGCTAAGGTCATTTGCGCCATTAGGGATGGATGGGAAAGGAAGGGTGGAGAGAAACCCGGCGTCGGCATTAGCCTACTCTTGTCGAAAGGTGCCAAGGGATTCCTAGTTTAACGTCCCGTACAACGGACGTCGTACTCTCTCAAAGTGCTCTCCACAAAGCACCTCTAGTAGGGATCGGGATACCGCTATATGTTTATATTTATTGTCTTCAGGATTTGAACCCGGGCCCTCTCGGTGGGAAACCTTTAGCCACCGCACCATCCCGATCCCCGAGATCAAAGTGGGTATGACAGCAATCGTGTAGGAGACAGCATTAACAGGGTGTATATTTTGTTGGTATCTTGATGTAATTTTTATTAAAGAGACACGTCAAGTTAACAGTTTTTCCGCAAGAATTCAATAATGGTGTACGGTTATTCAACGTTCCTTTTAGTTTTCATTTGGCCGGGCATACCCTTTGACATCTCAACGATTTTCTAACTCTTGCGTTGCACCATACAGGTTCCGATTAGCCCTTTATAAATATAGTTGGGATGAACCTGTTGATTCTTGAAAAGGTGACGATAAGGAAGGGATTCCACCTATCCTCCAAATTTTGGTGTTGACTATCTTCCTTAAAATAAAAAGGTATCTTTTTAACACGCACTTTGACAATATAATACCCGTTTCAAAATCGGTGGATTTTTTCTTTTGAACATGTAATTAAAGGAGGGGGGGGGTAGAACCGAACACCAATCATGCAATGCACAGACACTGTATGTATTATATATATGCGTTCATCTGCACCCTACCTAGCACAAGGGCGCACGGCGTGGGGCGTTAGGACGTCAGACTTGGAGATTGTTTTGTGGGAATTTAATCTTTTTATGCGCCTATTTTTTACAGCGTATACGTACTACTTTCTTAGGTGCTCCCCTTTTAATTTTTACCACAAATAGGGCCTAACTCTCTAACTTTGTGGCAATTGTTTTCCCAGCCAATGTAATTAGGGGGCCTAATTATATCTCCAATGTTGAATGAGAAACCACACACTTTATATATCTGTAATAAGTTTAATGTAGCCCTGAGTCTTTGCATATCTAAATGTTCCTATCCCATATTCTTTATTAAATGTGTCACGCTCTGTACGACTTTTTCACGTACCTAGCGGCCTTTCTCTGAACCCTATTCAATTCTTCAATCAATATTTTTTGAAGAATCCTGTACGCACCCTGTATATTCTACGTGAGGCCTAACTATTGACAACGTACAGGTAAATTTATATTTACTCTCTAATTGAAAACGAAATTTTTTCTAGCTTATAGTTGGTACATTGTTATCTCTACCGATTGTAACGTCACGGTCGTTGTTTTGGGTTGAGAAACGTTTTAATAACGTATTTAGTTATATTTAGCTAGTTGAGTTAACTACGTATTCTGGTGCCCTATAAAGTACTCCTGTAGGGGTTATTTTGAATTTGCAACTCTTAATTTAATGCCTAACACTTTCCAAACCGTTACCTGGAAATATCTCACCCCCGCCGAAGCAAAAGTTTCGGTTTCCCACCCAGGTCTAAATACCCGAAATTTTACTCCGCTTGGGTGAAGGTGAGGATATCCATTGACTGCAGCCGGAATCAAACCCGGACCTTCCGCTTAGGGCTCTACCAACACTATTGCCACTTCCTTTTGCTACGATTGTTTCGCGATTTTGTTCGTCTATTTCAAAAGGTGGCCACCATCGTTGACAGTTTTACATCTTCAGATTCAGACGCAAGCAAAGTGACTGCATTTCATATTCCATATACTGCTCCTAATGGGCTGAAGTATAATGCGGTGTCCAACAAGGCTCTATACTGGGTCCTCTTTTCTTCTCGCTCTGTATCAACAATTGGCCGTGAGTAATCAAAAGCTGCAAGTATCACATATGAAGTGACGATTCACCGATTGATTTGCATTCAACTGTTGATAGCTAATGTGGCAAAATAAAGTGCATCAATAATAATCTAGATAAAATAAATATTTGGAGCAAAGCCAACTTTTGAAAAATAAATCCTAGTAAATCTCAAGCCATAGTCATTGGATACCTGAGAATCCTTGCTCTAATTCAGAAACATTAACTTCCGTCTTTAAACATTATCGATAATCCAATAACATGCAGCGGGACTGTGAAAAATCTAGGGAGTTTGATAGGCGAAAATCTATCGTGGTCTTCTAAGTAAGCAATATATACGCCTATCGGTACATAAATTACTATTTCTTCTGCTAGAATTCAAAAATGTCATTCGCACATACTTAAAGAAACACTTAGTATCCACGCTAATCATACCGACTTTCTACTACGGTGATGTAATTTACATAGATTTATCAAATGATCTGTTAAAATATGGTGTTTGCTGAATTATCCGTTACATTTATATTTATTTTCTGATATCTTATCACATGAAAACTACGTTCTTATACTTTATTGGTTAAATGTTAGTGATCGACGTCATCTTCATACGCTCACTCTACTTTATCGAATTCTGAAGAAAAGTACTCCTACCTAATTATAACAATATTCCAAAACACAAGGCTAGGTTCATGAAACAAATACACGGTAGAATAGATGCCTGGTTATACCGCAGCAGCATCGAAAGGTTTTCTGCGATAAATCTGCTACTACTGCTACTGCTTGCCACGAGTAGAACAAACTCCAGCCTCGAGGGAAGATCTTTCAATTGTATCATTTAAAAGAATCTTACATAGGGCACTCCTAAAATCACAGCAGAATTGCCAGTGAAGCGTTTCAGAAGCTCACGGTTATATCGTGTTCATAAAACTATAAGTCAGAAATATGCACTTCACATATTAATCTCACTGTTAAAATGTCACTTCGGGTGATGGGTTACAGTTAATATTTTTTAAATTATCATTTATTTGTGTTGCAGTAATCTGTTTTCATTAATTTTTCATACATGTCTATTATAAATCAGTATTTTTAAAAATTAATTTTCTCCCCATTTATATGTGTACGAAGTGTGTTAAAAAAATAATGAGAATTTTAATTTTTCGGACAATAATATTTATTTATTCTTATACATTGATGTTGCCACTTTCAAAGTAGTCCACATTGGAGATTATGCACTTGTGTCTGCGCTTTTTTCAATCCCCGAAACACTTCTCAAACTCAATCTTTGAGATAGTCTGTAGTTCTTTCAGCGATGCGTTTTTAATGCCATCTACGGCTGTAAAACGATGGCCCTTCAAGGTACTCTTTAATTTTTGGAAATAGGAAAAAGTCACATGAATGCATATCTGGCGAATATGGAGGCTGGGGCACCGTTACAGCATTGTTTTTGCCAAACATTTACAAACAAGCAATGAAGTGTGAGCTGGTGCATCATCGTGGTGCAAAAGCCATTTTGGGACGAATTTTGCTGCCACGCGTTTCATGCCCAAAAAATTGGAAAAAATGTCATGACATGATCCAATCGATATGCCAACATCATCATCAGCAGCCTCTTTAATTGTGATTCGGCGATCGTTCGTCACCATTTCTTTCACTTTTTCCACGTTTTCATCGATTGTTGATGTGCTGGGGCATCCAGGGCGTTCGTCATCTTCAAGGTCTTCACGGCCTTCTTGGTTTATACCACTCGTAAACTCTTGATTTGCTCATAGCAGACTCAACATAGAACTTTGTTAACATTTGACACACTTTGTTACACTTTATTTCATTTTTTACGCAAAATTTGATATAAATTCTTTGATTCATTTCTTTTAACAAACGAAAATCGCCGATTTCATAAAACACGTCTAACTTTAGTGGCTGTCACAGACAAAGTCCACAATGAAAACAGCTGAAAGTTTTATTATACTTTAGGGGAATGTATAACAACATAATGAAAAAAAGTTTGACACTCGGACTCTCCAATCCCGCGAAATCAAAAAACTCCCGTTGTTTTGAACACACCTCGTATTTCAGTTGTCCTTTTGCTTCTTCTCTTATTATTCATGCATTGATTTATTTTTATGTATTATTTTTTAAATATTGTAAATTATAAAATTGGCAGTATCTATCTGTCAGTGTTCGCACATTTCTCTCTCCCCTTCCCAAAATTTTGTATATCTTTCTACACTTGTTGTACTCATGCATATTTATCGTAAATCGATTTTCGCCATTATTCCACACTAAACGTTCACTCTTATACATACTTTCCAATATTAGCCACCGAATCTATTATAAATATTATCCCTTAAATTAATTGGTCAAATACCTTTGTCTTTCCCTCCTTCAACGTTCATGGAAACGAGGAATCCCTAGGAATCCTTATCATGTTATGCAAACACTCTAACTTACCTAAACATTCTACCAAAAGCCATAACCCTCTTTCCATCTATACTACTATCCCCGGGAAATATTGTTTTAAATCATTTAAAAAAACCTTTTATCCATCTTAAAAAATCTGACCTCCATATCCAGCATTTACCTACATGTCTCACCGTTAGTAAAGACTTTTCTTCCCGTTCTACTTAAATCCAGCAAGCCTCTTATCTAAGTTCCTCCTCCACCGCTGTTACTGTCTCCGTGCCATCGGTCCACGAACTCAGCATTCCTGTCCTCCCTCCACTCACTTATCACCTCTTTGCCATCATTCGCATAACCCTGGTGCACTTACAGCAATGTAGTCTACTAATCTGTGAGAGTGATACCACTCTCTATGTAAGGCAATGTACCATGCCACGCAATATCTCAAATATCAGCTGATCAAACTCTAACATTATCCGACCGTGCTAGGAGGGGGTAGTGTTCATATTCTTTTATTCTCAGTAGCCTATGATGCTTTATTTACCTCATCTATCTTTAGTTATTGCTTTTCTAGTTCTCCACAGCCCCTATCGTGTGCGTGGTGAAACATACTCAAGCATATCACTTAGATACGGTGGTACATTTTCCTGTGGCTATCATGGTCTTCGATATTTGATTTATTTTTCCGTAATATATTGTAACTATCAATCATAAACATCTTGGGAATATAATTGATGTGGTTTCCCGTTACCTTCCTCAATAGTGTTTTTAACGTGACACTATCACTTAATGGTCGCCCCACTGGAGTCAGACGCCTTTTCAGCCGCCTCACAGAGGAACAGAAGATGCGTGGACTACCTTTTGCCTGGCTCCTAAATTTCGACCTATCTGGCATGGGTGACCCAACCAGGGGCAATTATTATTACTCCCGCCAGCACAGCTCTAGGGGTCATCGGAACGCACAAGCCCTTCCACCACGTCAAGGTTGTAGTCTATAGGAGGGAGGTAATAGAGGGGAGAATGTTAGGCAAACGAGGAAAGGGCAGGAACAGGATAGGGATGTTGGACGGGATGAAGGGAGGAAAGAAGTGGACAGAGAAGAAGAGAGACCTGATGTAGAGTAGGTGGCTGGATTGGGTTTTGTTTGGAGTCACAAAATATTTATTTTATAATTGTGTCCATCCAAAGAAACCTTCATTAACCGATAGATTACCTAATAAATAAATATTGTAACTAAAAATAAGAAGAACTTAAATTTGCTGCTGAATGTCGGGTTTGTAATGTCCCGCACTCTGTTACGCATCCTAGTAGTAGCTTACTGGGTACCACGTAAAATAGAAATAAACAGAAGGGTTCATATCAATGAGGGTATCGCCCCAGAGGTTTCATAGAAGATTGAAGGGAAGATCTTTCTTATGGAGGCGGATGTGGCATTGGGTGGAATCACAAAATCTCGCCGCGCTAATGGGACTGCATTGGCTTTCCCGAATGAAACATGCGGCACGGTTATCATGATGCCGCCCAGGGTTCGGTCTCTCAATGAGGGAGACGTGCCAACCCGTAAGCCGAAAGATTGGAAGGTTGTCTCGCGCAGAAGCGGTGTGAAGTTAGCGCTGCGTCAAGTGATGGGAGATGCGCACTCAAACCTCATCACAGTCTCCAGGAAAGATCAGCTACATCCGGGAGATTGGTATTTGCAGTCCCTACCTCCACCTCTGTGAGAGCTCCAACCAGAAGGAAACATCCGATGGAGTTAATCAGAATGGGAATTGGGGATGGGGAGTTTTAGTAGTAGACAGGAGCAACTTCCGGGCTCTGAAGCTCCCATTGATGGAAAGGGCAGGCCATGAGCCAGCGCCCTGGAGCGTTCCGAGTGGCGGCGTTCCCCAGGCGACGAAGGTGGTCTGTGTGGCAGCTGTGTGTCGTGGCTCATGTTGGGGTCAACGATGCCGTCGACCGTGGACATAAAGAGATTCTGAATTCCTTCAGGGAATTTAACCCTGTAGTGAAGCAGGGTGGTGGCATCTAGGGGGTTGATGTGAGGCTCGTGATTTATAGCCTCGTCCCGAGGATTGATCGTGGACCTCTGGTGAGGAGCCGAGTGGAAGGCATCGATAAAGAGGCTACGTGGTTTCTGCAAGGATTGCGGGGCTTCCGTCGTCGACCTTCAGCCGGCGAGCCAATCACGTAAGAGCCCCTGAACCGCTCTGGGGTCCATTACACGTCTGAAGCCGCCAGGTGTGTAGCGGGGATGATACTTTAGTACTCTGGGGATGTTTTAGATTAAAGTGTAGGTCATCATGTGGGTCAAATGGCAGATCTCTTAAGTCTTCATTGGTGAATAATGTAGTGTTAAATAAAATTATATCAATCGCTAGAGATATGTACAACAAGTCATTTAATTTGAATCGGGTAGCACCTGGCAGAATCTGCGTGATTCAATTAACCCAGCATCTGAGTGATTTGATTATAATTAGAAAAAAATTTCCGTTAAATATTCAAACGATCAATAATGGAAAGAAGTAGTTCACAATGGAAGCTTAAAAAATGTCACTGAATACCGTGATCTCCACGAATTAACAGACGCAGTTACTTTTATTGGGAATGAAAGTTGGATATCATCTGGAATCACCGACAGTGGAATTTTCCCAAAATCCTTTTCCATTTACAAAATGAAAGAGTAAATGGAATCGGGGACTTTATCGCAGATAGGAACGCTTGCGTCAACAGGGATGAGATAGAGGTTTGCACAGTGTCTGGTGTTCAATTTGATCTTGGTCTTGAGCCCAAAAAGAATCCATGTATGCTAAGTTCACAGGCCGGTGGACGAAGTTCATTCAATACTAATATTAGGCAAATAAATCTAGAGTTAATCATCTCAAAAGTACTGTCAAAACATTATAAACAGAGGAGATGTCAAAGTCCAACATATTGATTGGAGTACATTTAGTCTTAAATCGGGGGGGGGGGAAGACAAAGATACCTGCGAGATACTATTAAATCCCTTCATATTCAATTCTCAACGTCAACTTTTCACCTTACCAACTAGGGCCGAAAATGTTCTTGGTTAGTTAGCTTTGATCGTAGACGAAACGTTAGTAGGAATATAATTGATAGCGGTGTATGCCTTGCAGTTACGAAAACGTGTTCAAAGTACTTCGGACGATGCCGCGATAGTAAGTTTTAGCAGATTCATGCGCTAATACTTATGCATTAAAATGCCGAATTTTCAAAACACAAAAATCATTCACCTTGGCCGGAAATACGGTCACGCTCTCGATCTCTCTTGCGTGAATGATACAAGGGAAATTATTATTAGGTAGTCTACCGGTTAAAGTAGGTTTTTGGATAGACACAACTATCAAATAAACATTTTGCAATTCCAAACAAAACCCAATCCAGCAACCTAAACAAGGGAAATATGCAAATAAAAAACTGGAAAAACCGAAGCATTCTGGGGGATGTATTAGTAAAGTTTAGGTGAAAAGTGACAAAAAATTCAAAGAGCGATGTTATCCTTCGCTGAACAAACAGGTCTCATTTAGAATGTGCTGAGAGTACGAGTAATAATCGTATATAATATCCTGATGAAGGTGGATTGATTGCCGAATTAGTTCTCATACAGAGTGAAGAAGCTTGATTTGTGCAAAGTAGTTATGATAAAATGATTAGTGTCTAAATATTATTAGAGGAATTAGGCGATCTAGGTTAGAAACTAGGCTAGGGTATAACTCAGGGGTGAAGATTACAGTACAAATTAATAATCCTGTGTTGATTGGAAGGCGGTCTCTTCAGCTTTGTTTTTAAGTCAATTATTTGCTCGACATTAGCATAAGAGATGATGTGAATAAAATTAGAGTTCAAATGTAGAACAGAAAGGATCAATGTGGAATTTTCCCAAAATTCTTACCCACGAATATTAGACTAGATAGATAGACTGCAAGACTGACAGGTTAAAATGTCATATTTTCCAAGAACGATTAGGGACCAGAATGCTTGAAGTCGAAATTCCCCAGGAGTTAGGACATTACAATAAGTATTAACGTACAGGTTAGGGACTGCGCGAGGATATATATACATACATACATATACATATATATATATACATATATATATATATATATATATATATATATATATATATATATATATGTATATGTATGTATATATGTATATATATATATTTATATATAATGTAAATGGACTAACTAGTTGACACAAACACCTTTCTCAAGAGGAATTAGGAACAGAACCCATAAGAACTCATACTCTTGAGAAAGGTGGTTGCACCATCGAAAATTCGAGAACCAGTGAGTTCCTCTTTTATGTGTTTCAGTTTCTGTGTTTGTGTCGACTAGTTAGTCCATTTACATTATTGTGCACGATCGTGGGATTTTCAAGAAAGTCACTTTGTATATATATATATATATATATATATATATATATATATATATATATATATATATATATGTGAAAATATGTATTTTATCTTACAGATTCCCCCCACCTTTCCTCACCTATTTGATAACCCCCAACCCCTCATCCCTTACCCTTCCCTCATGGTGCTACACCCCCTGCCAAACACCTTTTTTGATGGCTCGTAGGGTATTTATGTAGATGTAGATGAATATCCTATTTTTTCTTCGAAAAATAATGGATCACAATAATTGTAGCCAACCCCACTAGTCATTTTTCAAATTATTTTTGTTATATTTCTTAGTGGCGTAGCACTTGTATATGGCCATTATTTCATCTAACCGGAGAACAGCTCCTCTCTTATAACTAAAAGAGTATATCCCACTTATGTTCCGTATTAGATGGTTTGTTATTTCATTTATATTTTTGATTTATTTTACATGAATATCATGAATACATTTAAGTGAAACTTCATTTTGTGAATTTGTATTCCTAGTGTTTAATCCCGAATGGCTGCTCACGTTAGCGGTGGCTTGAATAATGCCATGTAGAAGTAAAATTGAAAGTTTTATGCTGTGGAGACGAATAATGTTCAAGGAAGTGGGACCCGTAAACGTCACTGCCGTTCGGGGAGTAAAAATGAACATCCCTGCTGCCATTGTAAGAGAACTAGTCGCGTAACGTTAAGATCACTTTCAAAATATATCATTGGGTGCCACCCACTCCATACTCTCTTTGGTATCTGACTGGTAACAGAAGAATTACACGAGATGTGTTTTTGTGGGCTGGTTTTTCAATACCCACCGCAAAGTCTCGATGATTTCACGAAAATCCGTTTGAAGTGTTTTCATCCTCTACTCCGTAGTGGAGCCTCGGCCTCGCATTGCGACTTCTTCTTGATCCTCCCCGATGCTAAAACACACATTAGAGGGAACTGTTTCTCATCATCAAAAAGTAACGTCGGCGACAAGAAAAGGTTCCTAACTGTAACTGATGCAGTAATTACGGAGTCGAACGAAAGAAATTTGTCCCACAAATGCCTCGTACATTATGCCAACATTGTAAGAAAAATAAAATATGTCACAATATATTATACGAGTAAAAATTTGATAATCATAGTTGTAAGAATCTCTCATAAAAATAATCGGTTGATTTTAGAAAGTTCTGTTATAATAAAAAGGAGAATAAACCAAATTTTAATTTTCGAACTAATCATTTGCTATAATGAAACCTTTTACATATCTCAATGAAGTGGATAGAGGCCCAGCATATACTACTACTAAATGGCCTAGACGACGACACGCGAATGGGTGGCTTCATTAAGGCTATTGTTGGTTATGTTGTTGGATCACTAGTATTTTATGAATAAATCTGCATTTATACATAAATATACATATCTCTTTTCCCGCACATCCACTCATCCATTTAAATTCACATATGTCCGTCTCCATCATGATTCAATGATTGTGTTGGAATGAAGTTTTGAATTTAGATTTTTGAAATAAAAAAGAGAGATTGGTTACGTTTAATTTTACTACGTGGGAACGGGCGTAACGATGACGTTACATAAATGGATGAGGAAAGAGAAAATACTTGCATATTTTAGCAATTACGTCTGTAACTCTTTATATATTCTCGTGATCTAATTCGCAAAGCAACGAGGGACCCATTAATGTTAAACAAACTGCTTTGTGCTCCCCATAGCGATGGATGTTTTAAAACAAAATAGGAATAAAGAAAAGACACAGTATTGAATATGAATAACAGGTGCAGTGGACGCTATCAAGCGAATAGCACGACCGCATTCAATAAGGGTGGACCAGAATGGAGTCATGCATCGGTTATCACTTAAATGCAGTCAAACTGCTTAGATTAGTGCTCTGATGGACCCTGGCTCATTCAGTAACAGTGACTACTCCTTTATCCCAGCAAACTTTCTACCTGCCATTATTTCGGCCAAAGAGCCAATTTCAACCTCCGACTGCCTCGATTTCCCTGTATTCTCCACTCTATCTCTCTGTCATATCTCCTTGACTCTTGTTTGTTCTACACCGCGTTTGAAATCAAACTCATATTTATATTGTATTTGGTACATTGCTTCTCTTGATCTTTTGCTCTCTCCGGGAATGAGTATTAATGGGTTCAAAGCTATCTATATTGACATCAAACACATACCTTTATCGAATTTCCTTGATCTATTATTGTTGACATTAATTAACTCAATATGTTTTTGCCCATCTTATTGGATCCTCATCCTTTTCCATTAGTATTTTATCAGTTATTTTTACTGTACCATAATTTTAAACCGCATACCTCTAAAATATCAAGTATAATCTCTCAAGTGCACTAGCATCCTTATCATCCGGCTGATATACTCTTTCTACTTCTTACAATCCGTGTTAATCTTTCTGCATTTACACCTGAATTACCAATAGGGTGAATGGGGTTGCTCTTATTTGTATTAACACGTGAGTCCATCCTTCAATGGGTGCTTTCGGTTTGCTTTCAGTAAGCTTTATCTCTTGAGTATGGTTGAAGTTCCAGCTATATATACATCTCGTGGCTACATTTTCAAAGTCGATTGAGGCGAAAAAAATATGTTTATTCATTCATTCATTGGAACATTTCCATTTAAATGGTTTAACGCCGTTAAAGAGATCAAAGCCCAGTTGGATGAAGGTAATGCCTGATCTCCTGTGTTTTAGTTTGTTGAGTAAATGAGTTTAAACGTGGTCTCAGAGCCACAAGTATTAAATATCGTTTGGGACGTCAAGTGGAAGTGACTTCCCCCAACAAGATTTTAAAATTCCACAATATGATTTGAAATGATTGACGAATCAAAGTTCACAAAATAGCTGAGAGCAAAGTCATATCAAAGAGAATAGTATTATCAAATTTTTCACGTAAAATTGGATGTGAAAAAATCTTGCTAAGATGGATGCCGCGTTTCTCCTTCAGTGGAGGAACAAACGTGATCGTGTGGTCGATTTGGAGGTTGGTTTGACGCTTTGTCGTCGTAATTCTGACAAGATTACGCTTCCACGCTTAACTTTGGACGAAACAAGGATACACTTATACACATTGACTAAGAAACCATCGCAACAGTGGCTTTCTAAGGGTGATCCGGCTTCGAAGAATGCGAAGACGAATCAGTCGATGAGGTGGTAGACACGGTTTTCAGGAATGCACGCAAAATCATCTACATCGATTTCTTACAAAAAAGATGAATACTAAATAGGTAGTATTACGTGTCGCTATTGCACCTGTTGAGCAAAGAAGCCAAGAGAAAATGTTCTCATTTAGCAAAGACAGAAGTTCTCTTTCATCAAGTCAAGGCTTGGGTCAATATACCTGCGCAGTTTTGACGGCAAAAATAATGGAATTATAGTCCAGAGTTCACAAAATCATGGAACTATTTTGATATCCACCGGATTCTACAGATTTGGCTCCCTGTGATTTGTTTATTTCCAAACAAAAGGCTCGACGTAAAACGATTCACATAAAACGAGGTCTTGCCAACATTGATCTCGTTTTGAGGACCTTCCGAAATCCTACTTTTTGGACAGCTTAAGAATATGGAAGAAAATATTAGGAAAAGTATAGAGCTAAAGGAGACTACATTGAAAACGAAAAATGATCCACCGAAAATAATTTATTTGCTCTTTATTTTCCTGAGGACTTATTGAACGATTTGTGTATTCTGGAAGTAACTTGTTCGCTTTCACTGCTCTTTTCAATTTTCCTATTTATTGCTTTGTTTTTAATTGCTGTTAGCTTAATATGCGTACGTCTTATGGAATAATAAACATTTACTTTCCTGAAATTGATGAAGAAATTTAATGCAGGTGGTAAGCCATGCAGGTATAACATATTAATTTGTTATAAAAATTATAAATTGAATGCTTTGTTAAAACATTTTATTAAATAGACAAAAAAATGGAATCATAAAACAAAAGTTTTCTTCCAGATGTGATCGTAGTCCTCGAAGTTACTTCAAGCTACATATTATCATAATATTTTAGCTGATATGTGACATGACACTGAGTGACGCTGAACCAAAATAAAATCTTGTTTTATTTATGCGGTTGTAAGAGTTTGACATTTCATGAGAAAGTCATCAGTCCATAAAATGGCCGCTCGGAACATACCCTTAGTAAATCCAAATTTTAATCTCAAGATATTAAAGCCACCCCTTATGTACACTTGCTATTTATGCTTTACTTAGAGGACATTTACTTACTAATCTAGCTAATCCAAGTACCAATACTTTTTTTATGAATTGCATCATGGAAAACAATTGCGAACCGGAATTACGGGGTGCAGGTATATTTATTTAATGGTAAAATATTCGCACTGTTTCTTGCTGTGATATGATTTATGATGACAACAATTAATTGGTACTATTTGAACTAATTTGTTATTTGAGCGTTCAAAAAAACTTTTATGGCTCTTTCCCAATTCAAGAAGTACATATCTCCTTCTTTTCATAAGCGGAAAATTGAAACCGGTTATTCAAGTTACACCGTGATGGTAACACAAACTTGAATAATCAATGCTTGGAGACTTAATGAAATTAATTGCTGAAACCTTAGGACTCCGCAGTGGATTTACTGCTTTTTGGAACTGCATTCTTTCTTCTACTCTGTCAAAGTTCCTCTAGGACGACTGAAATCTTCTAGGAAGATTTTTTAGAGCCAAAACGAGGGCTTTCCCGAGGATTAGCGTTGTTCATTGCAGGGCAGGTATTCATGGACGATTAATATTTCTCTTTGACTTTTCCATTCAGGTCCTTTGTTATTATAATTATTGCATTTAACCAAATTATTATAAACTTGAAAAATATGTAAGATCGCAAGGTAAAGAGGAAAAACGGTTAAGTAATCATTAATGTATTAGAGATTATGGTATTTAGTTCTTAATATTTTCGGAAGATTTATATTTATTCTGGAACGTTTAGAAAAAAATATGTTTTTTCCGAACTGCTTTTTGTTTGTTTTTTGTTTACCTTTTGTTACTTCCAAAGTGTCTCCTACCTTTCTGCGGGGAGATGGCTCAAGTTAAACGTTTCTCTCCCGTGGGAGACTCTTCCTCCCTAATCGACGTGGGGCTCCTGCCGAATTTTTACTTTTCAAACATTCAAGATTTCTCTGCCCTGCTCACTCCTTCTTTCACTGCTGATTGATGGATGTGTGTAGAACGGAATGAAGAGGTCTTTTAAATGCGAATAGTCGTTGTAAAATTCTTAATAGCCACTACATTCCTTTCTCGTGCATCTACTATACCAGTGCTACATAATACCTTCCAGCCATTTTCTACAAATTATTTAGTAATTCTGGATATATATAACCTGTTCCTTTTACTTTAATCGATTTTATTTCTCTTAGAACTTTCCTATCTCGCCATCTAGTATCTATGACCCCAAGCTTATTCCTCGTCTAGGTCACTTCTACTTTCAATTCCTTAAAACTTTAAAACTCCTTGAGCTTAAAGTTGATGGAATTTATTAAACATTAATAAAAATCGCTCTGGAACAATTTTTTCAACCAGATATATCATGCCCGTGTAGGAGAACTAAATATTCAATGTTTGCCTTCAAATATCTAGAAATGTACTTGATTAATTCACCTTCTTGTTGACTCCGATTAGAATTTTGACTCTTTCGGTTATCATTTTCATGTTATAAAATGGAAATATGCATTTCAATCAAAATAGTATTCAAAGTAATTGCTCTAAAATCTATATTTTTTATAATATTCTAATAAAACAATAGGTAATAGAAAGATATGAGAGAAACAAGATGATTCGGTCTCTTAATTGGTTGAGGTAAATGCAGCACACCCAATTTCTATTGTATGAAGTATTATGTGAAAAAATAAAAGGTGTCGCAGGAAAACAAATGAGAAAAACTCCGGAATATTTGCTAGCAACTAGGTGGACTCTTTCGCAGGCAGCTTTCCCATTTTTCCTAACTCTTAAACAAATTTCCTCTAATGCTATTCATTTGAGGGCCTCATTTGATTTTAATTCCTATAGCGGCCATTATATCTCCCCGTCGAGTACATATGCTTTCATCAAAGTATCCATGTATACGTCGTAATAACTTTCTACATCTAAGTTTGCTGGTGTAATGTAGTAATCCTTTATCCTTCGCGGGAAGAATTATATCTATAGTTGATCTCTTTGATGCCTCATTATCCTTCTAATGACCATATATTACATAAAGTTACAGGTTCGATTAGCAACAACTCCAATCCCTACGCTGAATGTCTAATTAATGCTTCAGAAGCCAATCTTCTAACTGAGTTAATGAATTCACCATTCACCTCCATTCCTTTCTCCAGCCTCTCGAGGGTCTGGTTAGTGTGTTTCCGGCCCCTCTGTATTTCCATTCAGACGACCCGGTTTCAACTCCGGGAGGTGGTAGATCTTACTCAGTGGTATCCCGATTCCTACTTGAGGTGCTTTGTGAAGAGCACATTCAGTGAGTACACTCTCCGTCGGATGGGACGTTAAACTGCGGACCCCTTGGCGTCTTTCCTTTTTTAGAGCAGTCTAATGCCGACGTCGGGTTTCTTTCCGCCCTTCCTCCTTTCTCATCCACCCCTAGTGACGTAAATGACCTCATGCTGTCGGTCGCCTCCCCCAATAACTACTACTACTCCAGCCTCTCTTACCGTATTGGTTCCTTTTATATTTTGACAAATGCGAGAAATATCGGTTACAAATAAATATAATTTCCGGCCAACTTCTTACATGCGAGCCTCGTATACTTCCAAAGAGACTATAAAAATATACACACTCATGTTTAGACTCTTGAATAAGTTTGCACGGAAGTTATCAAACCCATGACCACGTTCCTTTTTTATTTTTCTCAATGTATTGCTCATATGCACCCCCTATATCGATCATTAATAATGTTATATATCGACCATCTCGTTCCTCTAAGTATTTTTGCCATTATAGCTGAACCCATTCTACTTTTATTAATAGTTTCCTCTAGTATCTCTAATAGTGTAAATGGATTTCCTCTCTTTATACGTACCACATAGGTCTCTCTCTATGCCTTCCTTTTTGCCCTATTTTAACCTACTATATGAAAAGAAAAATCATTTGTTATAACATTTTGCAACATGTAGAATTAATAGTAAATGAAAGAAAGTGGTGGGTACCAAGAGTCCATTTTCTAAACAAGACTGATGATATAAAATGCATGCTGAAACACGAATAACTCTGACTATAATTATCACAAGTATTCAGAACTCATAGTGAGGAGGTTAATACTTCACTCCCCTGCACCCGTTGAATCCGCCATTAAATCTTTTCTTTTACTTTGCTTTGGTGAATTTATCTTCCAATATAATTTGTAATTATCATAATTCCACCTTAAATCCAAGAAGTACATTCGGTAGTACTTCAAAAATGAACCTATTGTCATCCCTTTTTTTATTAATTGTATGATCTTTTAGAACATCTCCTTCAAATAGAGAAGAAAAATTCTGGAAACAGGTGACTGTTATCTATAACCCTACAGTTGGTACCCCGGTTGGGTGGTCAGTGCGAAGAAGGAGTCTTTGGGTCTGCAAGTTCTGGCATCTATTTCCCAAATTTTATACACATGATCCAAGCGACAAATGTGCGTTGGGAGTTGAGCATTAATGAAATGATGATTTTGAAATTAATGAATATTCATTATCACAATACATTCCATGTAAAACAATACTTGTACGAAAGTTTAAATTTATAACTAAGCATGTATAATAATTAGTTTTGCTTATTTTAAGGTATAAAACCAACGAAAAGAGTACAAATAATTGGAAGGTATTTAATAAACTAGTTATAGTTAGGAAATATTAATTAGGAGATTGTATGAATGTTAAGTGTGTGTCATTGCAAGGCTCAAGCTTTAGGTTATTAAGGATAATTGAAGATAATAATTGTGGAAATTTCTTTGGAGTCACTTGTGGAATAGAGAGAAACACATGTAATGAGAGGAAAATAAGGAATTGGCAAGGAGGATTGGGGAATTTATACGTTTAAGGGCGCTTTTTGGGAAAGTTGGAAGAAGGCATTCAATTAAATACCTAGGTATTACCCTCACTCACGACCTTTCATGGGTGAAACTTATTCGGGGAATATGAGGTCAAGCTAACAAAAAATTAGGATTAATTAGAAGAGTACTTTGTAAATGTAATGAAAATGTCAAAGAGAAATATTATCTGTCATTAATTAGGACTCATTTGAAATATGCTGCAAGTATATGGGATCCTCACGAAGTTGAATAAATTGCCGATTTGGATCGCATGTGCAGCATAGAGGAGCTTGGTTTTTAAATCGTTGTGATGATAAACTTAGTAGCGTATCCATAATATTAGCGCAGCTAGGCTGGGAATCACTCACGGAGCGAAGGTTAAACTACAGATTGAAGCTCTTCATGCTAGTAAAATTAGAGAGATTAAGTGTAGAACAGATAGATTTAAGATGTCATTTTTTCCACGAACGATAAGGGATCATAATAACATTGCTCGACTTCGGTAGTGTCAAGTGTGTATTCATCCCCTGCCACACAACCTAGCGGTGACCTGCAGGGTAAATACATAAATTTATATAACCGAGGAAGCTTATTTATTCAGTATATTATTATAAATATATGCCAAATATGTTAGGTGATTTTTTTTGCTTTAAATCATAAAACCATTAAATATCAGAACTACGTTGTAAATTAAATAAAAGTAAATGAAAGCGAGATAGCCGAGACCGTAAATAAAGTATAAGTAAAGCATTTAGGAAATGCATATATTTTCCAAAAAATACTTGTATTCCTCTCATTTAAAAAAAATTATCTACCGATACTTTGTCAAGACTCATATCTGACTGAAGATTGCAATAATAAAAGGGGGAACACCTAAGAAAGTAATAGGTCCCCGCTGTCGAAAATAGGGGTTTAAAAGATTAATTTTCCATAAAACGTTTTCCAAGTTTGACCTCCCCCGCCGTGCGCCTTTATGCTAGGTGGGGTGTAGGTGAATGTACATAAAGTCTATTGTAATTGTTCATTGTCCGTAGAATACTAACCAGTAATAAGTGTCCAAATTGCATACGTGCCTGCCCCTTTTAATGTGTTTTCTTGTCATCTTTGTCTAGGCATAAGAATAACTGCTAACCGTGTTATACTCGTAATATATGAGTATATTATACGAGGCATGTTATACGAGTATAACATGCCTCGTATGTAGCCATGTTGTATGTTTGGTACTCCCGGTTGCCCCATTTCCACGCAGTTTTTGGTGAATCTCGGGGTGCCAGGTAGATGAGGAAATAGAGTAAATGTATGTAGAATGGCTGGTGACCTACGACCCCTTGCCACACGACATTGCGACCGCTTGCGGGGTATTGTGTCAATGTAGATGACTTTGATATATCTTTATCGCAGAATTAACGGTAATTTGCTATAATCAACTAAATTTCATGTAGAATTACGGGATACAATATAAATGCATGTAAAATGGTCGACCTTTTAAGTAGGTACCAGTAGAAACAAAATATTACAGGGCAAAGAGACATTAAATACTGGCACATGCATGTACTTGACAATAACTACTCATGCAGTACCCATTGTCATGCGCAAAGCCATGATGAACTTCAAGCTCCATTTTACATAATTTATTGAAAAAGGAATCATGGAACAAGCATCATATAAAATCATTGCATAAAAATGCTTAATATGAACTAATAACTCTTTGGTAAACCGAATCAAGGCTTATGCTTACTTGTAAATAAATTATAGTGTCACTGAGTTCAGTGATTTATTACGGCAAAATTTGTATTCTTTGCGGAGAAGTATGCTATCTATTTACAAATTTCCATAGTTACCAACTACAACGACACCTATTCAAATGTTATCGAAGAAGTTATTTTTATTATTAAATTTATTAAACCTGTACACAAGTTTTAACTCCTTAACTTCCCTGGAATAAAAACCCGCTGACAAGAGAACCAGTTGTTAAAGCTATACTTGAAACAGGCCAGAGCTTCACGTTCTGCCGTTGAAGGAGAGCGAATTTAATAGGCTATTAATGGACGATATCATTCTTCACCAAAAGAAAACATTGTTGATCGAACGAAGAGGCTTTGAACTTAGGGTTGGTTCTGCTCTGAATCGGCATGCGTTGATTCCAACTGCTATACCCTTGGCCCGGGGACGCTTCCTCCCGATCCCACTCGATGAGGTCGCTTCAACGCCACGGGGGCGCGCGTTGCGGGAGAGGGTTGGATCCCGAGACGCTAAGTCAGACGATGCCAACGCTGCCTATGGGACTGAAATATGCATGCCACAAGCGAGGCTCTCCGATGGGAATGCCACGAATCACGGTGCCTTGGGTGTGAGGGGCCAGAAGAAAGCGGCTGCTGAAAAACGGAGAGGTCTCCTGGAAACGGTGGAGGATGGACGGGGTTTCGCCCGGAAGCTGGAGAGATGTGGAAGGTTGTTAAGCGCGGGGTGGCGGTTTATTGCCAAGGGTGAGAGGACTGGAGTGGATGCTTAACTATGGTTGGGGAGGGGTGGTCCCTTCTTAACCCTATCAACTGCCGTCCGGGATGACGCGCCGGCATGCACGTAATCCACTTTTATCGCTGCCCATTCTTTGCGGTCGGAAAGCCCCATTTTATCCGCCTCTCTCGCTCTGCTTAAAAGAGTCCGCCCACTTTTAAAGCCGTTAGCTTGAATTTACAAGCGCGAATGTATCACTCCTCTCGAAACTACGTCGTTAAGCCTCTCTCCAGGTTCCGATCTTCTTCTCTCCAAAAAATTAAATAAAGAAAAAAGAAATTAACTTTTCTTGCCACTCTTCATGATGAAATCTTCATTTGCCATCGCCACCAGCTGAGGATCCATGCAGATTGGATATCCAGCCGCATGGTATCAGTGAAGCGATCTAAAAAGTACACTGAGATAATATTTCTGAGTTATGTGAAAGATCAGAAGTCTCGGGTTCGATTCTGGCCTAGGCAGGTATCGTCCCCTCTAGGGCTTGGGAATTGGTAATTGTCTTTGTTGTTACTTTCAAGTTTAAAAAAATCGACGTAAATACGAAAAAAAGGCTGTTTTCGGATTAATGATAAAGAAATTACCATTTCATCCGCGTATAATCAAATTCCAGATTTCAATATTTCGTAATGCATAAATTCATATTTTATTTTTAATCATAAACAAAACTTAATTGGAATATTCAACAAAATTTAATGACATTTCAAGGAATACACTTTTACCTGTACGAGGCCAACTCGCAGTTCTGCCGATTTGCCGCTTGGGGACAATTCGCACTTCATTACTTCGCTAATCAAATAATCTGTGAGCAAGAGTTCAACAGGCGATGTATTTTTCAAACATTTTTACGCCAGCATATAATTCTAAATTAACTTATCGCAGTGCTAATTTGTAGTCTCTATTTTCCAACAAGGGCGCTTTAATTTAAAATCAAGATATACGTATTAGGCAAAGAAGCTTTAACAAGGAGTACGGGAATTTCAAGAGTGACATTGAGAAAGGATACTTAGGAATAGATATTTAAGGCTATGGAATGGAGCGTGGTTTTGTGAGGTGACGAAACATGGATATAAAGAAAGATGATAGCATAGCTAGGAGGTTTTTGAAATGTGGCTGAGTGGAAGGGTGGAAATGATGGAATGGACAAGGAGAAAGTTAACAATGGGAGAGGAGTGGGAATTATTGAGATAATCCCAAGAAAGAAGGAAAGAGGTTAGAGAATATTTTGAATGGCGATGACATTATGCAGACGGTGATCACTGGGATGTAAGGAAATCGAGGAAGGGATAAAAATAGGATAGGACTATTGAACGTAATGAAGGGTGGAAGGAAGTATGCAGGATAAAACAAGTGTTTGTTTCACTGCCCAATGTCATGTTAAGTTTTGTAAAAAGAGGCGAAGAAATGCATTGTTATACCGTTGTCCTTCAACGATAGAATTGCTACACCAATAATAATTGTATGGTACGGTTTATTTTTTTAACTATTGCTAATCGACATGCTACACAACTGTTCAACGATAGTTCCCCTCTCTTTAAATCAGCGTCATTCCGTCTAGTATGCCTATCCTATTCCTTCCCCTTCCTCGTTTGCCTAACATCCACCCTCTATCAAGCTTCAGCATTCCATTGCCGATCAAAATGCTCTGCATCCGTCTTCCCCACTTGCACTTGAGCAGTCTGAGGCATGTACAGGTTGCGGATTAGCCTCCTGTCCCTCCAATCTATTCCTATTTTCTGTAATATACTCATTAGTTTTCCCAATTCACTCCATCATCCTTTCGAAATCTTCGAAACAGGCATAAACGTCCTGATCGTATTCTGTATTCCTCTCGATTAGTGATCTCATTATTTAATAGATAATTTGATGAATTCTCCTCCGACTTTCATCCTATTTCCTGTTCTTTCTATGCGTATTTTACCATTTTCTCCCCGTATAAGCTGTGCAATAAAGGTGATGATGCACACCCATGTCTTACTTTGCCTTACACTAAGAATTAGTCCATAAAAACACCCTCGTTTTCCTAAACCTTTATGGATTACGCTGGAATACTGTCACGACCTCTATGATTTTTATTTCCCTAATACTCTTTTTATCTTACCATCAAGTTTTCCCGGACATAAGCTATCCTGAACCACGTCATATTGTATTTCTATAACTAATAATGCTAGTCTCATATCTTTTTAATATGGTTTCTCCATGCATTGGTTCAATCGACCTTTAACCTTCATTGGTTCATTTAATATTATTGAAGGAATAAAAGGTAAATAGATATATTAAAATAGGTCTTACACTCTTTAAAAATTATTGTAATTAGGGATGAGCTAACGATAGCATTTTACTCTCTGTTGATTAGAAAGTGAGTGAACAACCCTGAAATATTTAAATTATCGCTTTTTTGCAACAATTTTATACTTCATGAGCTTCTAATAACTATCTGATTTAAATTATAGGATTTATAACGTCCTTAAATTATGTTTTCATGTTCGACAAATTATTTGGTGAGTACCCATTTATTATTAATTAATTCAAATTATTATATCTGTGTAACCTAATATGTTTCGCGCCATGCGTGTGTCGACTGTGCGATTTACAGCGACTTTTTACGAGGCTTATTAATTAAATATAAGCTATATGTTATCAATCAGTTTGGCATGCATATCATTTTTACAACAAAAAATCAAAAAAGAGCATAATACGGTAAAAAGTTAACGAAACCGTACCCCACTCGCTCTCACAACTTGTCCCTCGTGTTAGGAAATCTTCACTGTTTCATTTTTGGTGCATTCTCTATTGATTATACACGCGCATCCATACAATAGCTTGCAAGACGTCACAAGTACTGGTGGAAGGGGGTGTTAATTAACTAACCGTGCTGTATCTAATCCAACACTTCCACGAACACATAACATCCATTTCGACGTCCATTTAATATGGCACGTGGAATGAGGCGACCCGATAAAATTCGTGCCACCTCCGGTACCTGCACATTATAATTTATATTTTTGCTAACCCCGGTGGTGGCGCCGTAACTTCCTCATTTGCCAACCCAAGGGTCGCGGGTTCGATTCCCATCTGGGTGGGTTTTCCTTCACCTAGAGATTTGGTGTTCGTAATCGTTTCCATTATTATTACTAATAAAATTCAGATGTAAAAGGCCAAAAAGTGCTGTTTTCGGACTCAGACTAAATAAATAAATAAACGACTGTTGAACTGTTAGTAACCACTCCACTGACTACACTAATAACACAAATAAGGAATCTCAAGGAAGAGTTTGGGCTCACATGCGATGCAGCCACTAATTCCATTTATTAATCATTACAGACAAATGCTAAGCTTTGAAATTTTGGAACAAAGGAAGTAGCGAACAGGACATAAACTACGAAATAAAGGATTCAGTAACTAAAGCCAAACAAGTTAAATATTTGGGGCACAATATGGGATCCGCTTGGAAGAAACTGAGCTTCACTAAACGGGTAGTGGGGAAATGTAATGAGAGAGTTAAAGAAAGGTGTTATTTTGCTCTAATTAGACCTCATTTGGAATATGATGCGAGCATATGGGAGAAATTCTGGCAAAAATAATCAAATAAAGTCCACAGAAAATCCGCCAGTTTCGTTAAAAATTGCTTTAATAAGAACACAAATGGGACAGGTCTCTTGGGGGATTTAGGCTGGGAGCCACTTGAGATACGAAGAGAACAAGCGATACTTTGAATTTTAGAAAAGGTCAGAATAAACGAGTTTAATGATGACACTAAAGGAATTTCAATGGCCCCACTTTACTTAGATAGATCAGACCACAAAGATAAAATAAGGGAGATAGGCTCCAGTACAGATAGATTCAAATACTCATTCTTCCCCAGAACAATCAGAGATCATAATAGTAAGAATCCGAAATCACTTTAAGAATAATAAAAATATTTATAATTGATGTTATTCGGTGTAACTTTGTGAAATCTATTCATATTGGAAATAAAAGGATGATAACTTTGTAATTTCATAAAAAATTATTACGATACGAAGTGGGGTTTCGACGTCCAACGTCATCTTCCTTGACGAAGATGACGTTGGACGTCGAAACCCGGGTTGTCGTATCGTAATATATTTCTGTGAAATTACAAAGTTATCATCCTTTCATTTCCAAAAATATTTAATTTACAAGTCGGAACGAAATTAAACATTGCAAAGATATCAGGTGTATTTGTCGGCGCATGTGTAGTTTAGTTGGTAGTTTGAGTATTTGCATGAGTGTGGGGTGTAAGGGTTCTTGCATGAATGTATACCGTGTTTTGTTTTTGAAACTAATACATTTTTGGCTTTTTCATATTTTTTTTGTTAATTAAAAATGGTGGTCTTACAGCGTCCGCCACACGCCCTAGCGGCGGATTGCGGGGTATTAAGTAGATGTAGATGTAACTTTGTGAACAGTTGCCTATTGCGAAAATTGCATATTTCCTGAAATTTCTTGCCTCCGCCGTAACTTTAAGGGATTTGCATAATATATAGAAATGAAGTTATTGACCTTGTAATTCCACTCACAAAGTGTATGGAGTTACAAAGTCAATACTTTCATCTCAATAGGCAAACTTCCCGTCATAATATCTGTCATTCTACGAGAAGAAACTTATCTTCACAAGCAGGAGCGTCAGTTTTCCTAATCAGTTTTAAGTCCTGAATTGAGAGTTTAGTTTCAATTACACGATCTAACGTGCGCTAGATGGGTCTAATTAAAAGATGGATATCTTTTGCTACGCAACCTCTTTTCCAAGCTCATCTAAGTCACTCTGGTAAATTTTAGAAAAGCAACCTCGATAGTCGAAAGGTAACTACATCTTATATCGAGGATTCAAGAAGTTTGTTCGCCCATTACCGTTGCACTTTTTCCTTGAGTTCAAGAAATAAGAATCGCTCCTCTCTCTTACTTCCGTCAGTTAATTCAGATATGAGAAGGACATGCACCCTCAGCTCGCGTGAGGGAGTTTGCGTATTGATTTATCAGCGCTCGCTGTGATGAATGTTTCCGATTTGACGATCGCTTGCCCTCGAAACAGACGCACCTGCAAAGGGGAATGCACTCGTCCGCTCATGAAAGCTCACATCTATTTACAATCGCCATTCAGATGGGTGTATGCATCAAGTTATTTTGACACAAGGCGTTCTTCGAAAAAAATGCTTTTCCAGAACCTGGATTCGAGTCGACCCAATGGATGGCGGTTAATTCGTCATCAGAGTACGGGTGCCGCCGTTTAGAAGTGTGTGAGTCATTGAAGCCAGCCCGGCAAGGCTGTCCAACCCGGAAATACCGACGTAGATGACTGATAACCCTGCACTACCATAGGTGTACTGGCTGGGTGTTATTATGTCTCTAGGACAAGGAAATAAATGACGGTAGCTCAACGGAATGAGTGAATAAAGAGTTTTAAATCAAAGCATTTTTCTGAAACCAATGATTGGAATCCGAGTATTAAGAATAATGCCAAGGATTCAGGTAATGAGCCACTTTGGGTTCAGTTTGTACAGGATACGGGATAGCAACTGTAGGGACACAGGATATACGATGTAGAAACTGTAGGGTAGGGGATAGCAAAAATTCCACTTGCCACCCTCAGCGTTAGGGGAATAATTAGTTCTCCTCAATTGCATGCACTTTCACTAACTTAGTGTATTTTGTTGCCAAAACCCTTCCCACGTTAGAGTTCCATTATATAATGTAGAGCTCTTAACATTATTGGGTACTCTGCCTTTTCTGTTTTTAAGTATCCCCTTCTAGCCCTCATCTCTCTCCATGGGAGAACCCTCCCGCTACCTGGAGTGTTCTACATTGACATAATATCCTGCAAGCCACCGCAAGGGCGTGTGGCGGGGGTTGTTAGGTGACCACCCGTAAAAAGGAACAAAACCACATGAAAAATCAACACTTACACGCAAGACCCATAATGGCGTATAAATTCATACAAAAATCCTTTTCTACACTCATGCGTGAACATATGCTATCATCTAACAAATAATTGCACCTTAGGATGCAGTAAGAAATTTATCCAATAACGTGCAAGCTAGAATTTGAAAAGTAAGGAGGCGAAATTCCACTGCCACATGGACATGCAACATACAACGGTCTCCTCCCCGAGGTCACAGGCATGGGTTGTGACCCAATGCTGCAGGTAGTGGGAGGGTTCCCCCACAGAGAGAGACGAGGAATGGTAGGGAAAACTTTAAGGTAGAGCCAGTAATACTATAAAGAGATTATTTTAAGGCATTCTGATACTGTAATGCGAAAAGAAAGGGTTTTGACAACAAAATACACGAGGTTAGTGAAGGTGATTGAGTAGAACTAATTACTCCCTACACGCAGAAGGTGGCAAGTGGAATTTTTGTTATCTATAACCGTACAGTTGCTATCCCGTATTGTCACTGTATAGCTTCAATGTTGAGCTATCCTTCGAAACGGCACCGGTCGACAGGTAGACAGCACGAAAGGGGTTTAGGTCGACACATAGGGCTGTCCGCAATCCACTTCCGCCCTCTCCTCGAAAGCCATACTGCTGCCGTGACAACGACGGCCAATTGCACCCCATTTTCCGGTGCGGTCGAGGGTGAGGGGGGTGGGAGGAGGGTGTATGGAGGGGGGGAGTTTTTGGAGGCGAGCGAAGAGTGCCTGGTGAATGGGTATCGTGGCGAATGGATGGCCGAGAGAAGGTGAGAGGATTTCCTGGCTGATGCATGCAATAAACACGGGAGGGTGAATACTCCCGAGGAAAAGGGTCGCTCGGTAGAAACACGTATATCAGACCGGGCGATGGCGCGCCGTGCGTGCTGGCGACGCAAATTCGAGTTTGCGACGAAGGTGGAATGTGCGGACGACGACGCTTTTTAAGGGTTGCTTCCGGAAGGGTTTACTATGATTCACTTCCTCAGAAAGAGGGAGGAGGAGGAAAAGAAGGCGGAGGTCGATTGCTTTTCTGAATGAGGGCGAGAGCGGATGTAGAGCCGCACATTCAAACACACACACACACATTGAGAGAGAGGAGCTCAGGTGAAATATGCAAATGGAGGGCAGCCATAAAAAACAGGGCCAACAATTCCTATGGACACTGTTAATGACGCGAGCGCGTCCGGAGAGCACGTATTTTATTGCGGTGGAATCCGTACTCCGGAGCATAAAACAGTGGGGAGCTGCACGAGTGGACTAGCGACAGGCTGATGGTTGCTCAAAAAGATGACCTTTACCAGAACGGATGAAAACGTGGTCTTGCGAATTAAGCAAATTCTATGGATTGAGGCATTGGTACTAGAAAAATGTACTTGGGAATTCAAATAGTTCAAGCGGAAAGTAAGAAGCTTGCCTCTAAAAAATTGCTTTAAATAGCTGAATTAATAGAATATTTTAGTTAAAAGATCATTTCAATACTAATTTGATCTACTGCTTAGGAAGATAGACAAAAGTCCTATCTAGATAAATTTTCCTATGGCTATGTATGTAAAATACAGAGATATCGCGTAGGCCGTGATACAAATATTTTGTATTTAGCTACGCGAGTAAACTCTATCGAGATTAACTTCCTCCTGTATATCAAGGTAGAAATAATGCTCATAGACAATACCCCGCAAGCTGCAGCAAGGGTGTGTGGCGGGGGGTCGTAAAATTGAACAAAACCACATGCATAATCAACACATACATGCAAACCTATACCCACTGTGGCGTATACATTCATGCAAAAATCCTTTCATTGTACACGCATGCATATACATATACTATCATCTAACTAATAATTGCACCTTAGGACGCAGTAAAAAAAATAATCCAATAATGTGCAAGCTAGAATTTGAGAGGTAAGAAGGTAATATTCCACTAACACATTGAAATGCAACGTACAGCGGTCTCTTCCCCAAGGACGGGAATGTCACCAACGCTGAAGGTAACATCCCCGTTACCTATGTTATTTGAAAAGTTTTCGTGTCAAGAATGTGTGTGTGTATGGATAAGGAAATGAAGTTATATTATTATTTGAAGTTATATTTATATAGTATTTATTTATAGATGATTTCGTCGAAGTAACACGGAAGTGTTGAATAAAAAAACTTGGAAGCAACAAACAATATAAGAACACATAAAAAGAGCCCTCACACGTTGTTTCTTAATAATTTTGACGGAATTTAGCTCCGCCTTCCTCAGAAGAAACAGTAGTACTGAGTATTCCAATTATCTGGGTTATTATATAGATGAGGTTTACGGGCGGAGGGAATGCAAGACCGGAGGAAGTGCAGGGTGTGATGGAAATGGGGGGACAAAGTTGTAAGAATCTATTGGCTACAGTTCAGAACGAGAAATTCGGAAAATCGGAATGCTAATACGAGTAAGGGAAATATGAGGAAATTTTTCAGGGGAGGGCGCCAAAGGGTTGGTGGATCTCAGAAGGTTTTAGAGATTAGCGGATCGTCTGTATGCGAGAGAGAGGCACTGGGGCAGTAGAAATGAGGTAGCGTCATTATCTTGTTAAATAGGAAATCGTTCTTTAAGAAAGGTTTTCAGTCTATGGGATTCTGGAAATAGGTGGTGCAAATTTGAGTTCTGTGTCAGATGTGGGGCTGTTTTTCTGTGATGGTTGAGGCTGGGTGGAGCGGCGAAATATGTTTCGCAGGAGCTATTTAGGATAACCGCGTTTGTGAAGTGCATTAAGTTGGTCGTGAAGGTATTTGATGAGGGAGACTGTGACACATCTACAGCTACATCAACATAATACTCCGGAAGGCGCCGCAAAGGCGTGTGGCGGGGCGTGTTAGGTCACCACCTGCAAAAGGGAACAAAACCACATTCAAAATCAACACCTACATGCAAACCTATACCCACAGATGCGTACAAATTCATGTAAAACAATTGCATTTCGATTGGTATTGGAAATCCAATATTCGCGTAGTGTTTAGTGTGGATTGGGTGGCAGCATGGTAAATGCAGGAGGCATTGCCCATGCTCATCTACATCTATATAGTACCCCGGAACACACCGCAAGGGCGTGTGGCGGTTGGTGTTAGGTCACCACCCGTAAAAAGGAACAAAACTACATTCATAATCATATGCTAAATGCTTAGTAGGTTTGCTATGTATTGCAGTAAATATGTGGCTGCGAAGTAACATGTCTGTGTGAAGAAAAGTAATGTTGGAGTTTGAAACAGGACAAGTAAGTTTAAAAGGGAAAGAAGAATTTAGGGCAGATAAGAAATTGTTAAGAGACCCCGACCCATGTGTTCAGAGGATATACATGCCGTCAATGTTTTAAACCCTAAAAAGTGGTTGGGGAGGTTGCTGGGAGAGGAAGGTGTCTTCAAGTTGACCAATGAAGAGAGCGACGTATGATGGTGTCATCCTCGTTCCTGTCGCTCTGCCTTTGGTCTGTCGTAGAAATCTTCTTTGGAAAGAAAATGTAATTTTTGCGAGGACGATGGCAATTCTAATTATCTCCTACGCGATTGGTATCAATTCTATTTGGATATCTAATGGTCGGAAGACAAAATGACATTTTAAATCTATCCGTTGTACAATAAACCTCCCTGATTTTACTTTGGTGGTCTGATCCACCATAGTAAATGGGGCATGTAATATGTCTTTAAAGTTCTCAGATAAGTAACCTGCCTCAAATATAGGCAGTAAAATTAACCTGTATTCAAGCCTACGGTCGACCATTGTCTCCCATCATATTTCTGCCGTTAGTGTGACACTGCTACCTTATTCATAATAAATTTTCTCAAACCTAGCTGATCTACGTTGTACTCGATCTTTTGCCTAAATTAACCTCCCGCGTGAGGATCCTATACACCTGCAGCATACTCAAAATGGGGCCTAACTAATTATTCAAATGTATTTCCTTCTCCCATATCTCGCACCTCTCTTGGATTGCATTTTGGTCGTTAGCTACTGATACTCTATCTTCATGAATGGATATTTCCCAATATACATCTACTTAATACTCCGCAACAGTGTGTGGATATTTACGTGTGCATCATCAGAAAGTAGAGCAATTTTACTTGAAACCTGAGAACCGATTTCAGTGATACATAAAAGTAATAATAGGCGGCCGATAACAGTTCCATGTGAGACACCCGATGGCACATGCATACTTTGTCCGTTGACACTCCGTCTATTATGACCCTTTGCTTGCGGCCTGTTAAGAATTAATTAGGTCACTCTATTACACAATTATTAATCACGTAACTTGCCAACATTGGAAGCAACTTGCTATGAGGGACTTTGTGGGTAACCTTTTCAAAATGTAGAAATATAGCTTCGACCTGAATATCATTTTCTCCTGAGACCAAAACATCACGAACGATAAGTGCCAATTGGGTCCTACTAGTCTTTTCGGAAACCGTATTGGTTTTTGGTGAGTAATTTCTGAGAATCTTCACCTTAATCCATTATTTTCTCCCGAGACCAAAATATTATGAACGAAAGGTGCTAGTTGAGTATCGCAAAACCATGCAACCCACTACGATGAAAGTGCTTACCATATTTTTGCAACTCGCATAGAAGTATTTTTTTATTTAAGTTTTTGATCAGTTGTAACTGAAAGCTTACAATGATTATCAACTTTCTAATTAATGCATTTTAAGTAAACATTAAAAGCAAATAGTATGATCAAAACTTTTCTAATTGAAGGTTTGCAGCAAATCGCATCCGCACGTGTTTTCTTTGCACGTTTGCGAAAGTCTACGGGGCATGGTTTGACGGGCGTTCATTTGTCCTCTGTCCTTTGGTGCGCGTCACGTCTAAGTTGAGAACGACGCTATGGTAATTTAATAACCGGGTTTTCAATCGTTTAAGTGACGCGTCTCATTTTTTTCAATCCCGCCCCACTCTCTCTCTCCCTCGAAACTTACGGATGTGAGAACTCCAAAGAGCGCAAGCGCGTCCCCTTCCTCTCTTGTGACCGAGCACGCTATCGCCTGCATCCCTCTCTGCCGAATTCGATACCTCTGAGGATGTAGATGCTATGATTCGGTGCAGCAATCCGAGAAACTGGTGCCTGGAGGACTCCAACCCTGTAAATTTTCATTTAGTTTCCAAAGTGGGCACAAAACATTATACATGTAATGCATCAAATTCTCTACTGAAAATATGAGAGTCGTTTTTGCGATATATTTCTTCAAGTGAGTTATTTATTCCACAGGGCTATCTAAAAACCCAAGAAGCATGTTATTTATCGGCTAACCAATTTTAATTTGCTATAAAATAAAATTTTAACGCAAAAATAGGACCGATGGTGCTATTCATAAGCCGAGGTGATAAAAATTAAGTATGGATTAATCTATAACCTACCCTAAACGATTTCCTGATCATGAATAACATAAAATTAATTATTTTATCATTGAATTCGGATCAAAATATTGGGAATGAAGACAAAATGTGGACGATAAAGAGTTGTATTCTGATTTGGTGCACTCGTCCGAGTTTAAAGAACAGGAGTGTTGATTTAATGTCCGATGGTGCGAGTGTTGTGCTCGAATTACTGCGAACAAGAAACAAACGCAGAAATTGAAATATCAGAACAAAATACAGTAAACCCCATGTTACAGCCACGTACATTTACGGTGCAGAGGTCACTCTGGCCACACCGAGGGTTTTTTAACACTCTCAATGTCGGCCACATTTTCCTCAAATTGACGCCACGCGGGTGAAACTTCCTCGGCAATGCCCCGTGAGCCATTCTTATTTTTCAAAACTTGTTGATCTCATCTGGAATGTCTCACGTAATCCTCCAGGGACTCCTCCAGCAATTCTACCCAATTGATTGGCCTACGTGGCGTGAGGAATGTTTTGTAAAGTATTTCTGCGGCAGCTAGTTAGGCGAGAAAGAAATTCTGAAAATAAACAAACATGAGGAATGAAACAACATCTCTGTAGCCTTGGAGGGAAGGAAATAAACGGAAAGACGCAACGTATGCACTGGCCAGGGATTGGTGCTCATTGCATCGCGAGATCATAAGAGTCGCGAGTCAATCTATTCTATTTATGTGGTACATAATGCGAGATATTCAAATATTACAAATTTAATTAGTTTTAGGATTAATTATTGGTTCATTCCAACCCATTAACTACAACTATTTTTTTCCTCTCTACATCGGGTATAAACATGCTATAGAAAGAAAGCTATTAATTACTTTTATTGTAGACGTTTCAATGTTAATTAATAATGGCATAATTGTTAATGCTACGTCATTATTTATTGTCTTCTTCGATTCGAAATTATTTTCCACGCACGGAATAAGAAATTAAAAATTGATAATTATCATTATTTTTTCTATGAATTTTCAGAATGCATGTTACCATCTATCTTAAACCAAGATTAGACTTCACCTGAAATTATTTCAACTGAATCCATTGTTCGGATGAAGGTAAATAATTGATTTATCTATCTTCAGATAAAATGTTAAATGGTTTTCATTCCAAAAAATTAAATGCAATATGAGGTTTATAGACAAATTATATGAAACATGAAAATTTTCTAACTAATTGTTAAACTACTTCACCTGAATATCTCCAAAGATCAACATGATCTCATATCTCAAGGTCCAACATGAAGAGGAAGGGAGAAATGCTAAACCAATGTAAACAAACATCTGATAAATTTGCAATTCTCCGGGATTCATTCAAAAGCCGTTGACTAATTGCCGAAGCCGAACTAAAAGCCCGAAGAAGACTCGAAGCGGCGGCAGCGGCTGCTGAGCCGTTTCCCCCGGTGCGGGCAGGGGAGTGGGAGTGTGAGGAGCGCTTATCGTCCGTCGTGGGGCGATTTCCATCGATTCGGACAATTCGGGGAGGGAGGTCAGCAATTCCTCCGCGTTGCCTCAATCGGCGGCGGTTTTCTAACCGGCAGATAGAGAAAGAGAGAAACCAATTGACGGCGAAGGTCAAGCAGAGTTCAATTAAATAAATTTGTATTTTTTCACACAAAAACTTTATAAAACTACCGCTTTTGACACATTGGGGGCAGCATGAGGTATACAATCATACTACATAGCCAGGACATGAACATATTCTCGTTAGCAGGGGAGGTGTGCCATGGAAGGGAATTTGCGGCGGGGAGGGGGGGAAGGGGTGGAAGGGAATACATATCGGTTAGTAGGCAGCCTTGTGGGGGAGGGGCGTGGGGTGGTACAATGAGTTGGCTGATGGAGGAGGGGAAGAGACATTGTGGAAGAAGGAAAGGGTTATGAACGGGGGGGGGGAAGACGCAGTTCCTTGTATTAAGTTCTCTCTATTGAGTTATCTATTAAGCGAAGGAAACTCTCGGTAGCCTCGCCTTTATAGGAGTCAATTCAAGGAAGCATGGGGTCTGTTTTAGGAGAATTTTGAGCAGAAGAGGAGAGAGGAAACGAGTGATGGGGCGCTGTTTGCCAGAATTCACTAGGCGAGCGCAGGAGACTTCCACCACTCGCCCACCCTTCCTTCCCATTTCGAAAACTCCCCGAAGAGTCAACGGATTGCACTCTCCTGAAGTGGGGGCTGTGTCTGGAGGAAGAGGAGGGGGTGGTTTAAACAGTCAGGATGAGAGATCCATGAAGGGGATGTGGGTCGCAGGGGAGAGGGGAGGCAATGCGAACCTCGATGCCAGGTCTTGGTGCCAAATTTCCGCGGGCATTTCCCTGGGATGAAGCTCTTTAATTCCGCGGAGGAAAGAGTAATGCCTTCTGCTGCGGGAATAATTCCTAAACGCCGGGTGTTTGGTCTTATCTAAGGATTTAAGGCACTAAATAATGCAAATTTCTAGAGAAGTCCAGGGATTTCTTGCAAATGAGAGGATGAAGGGAGATATAGTGTTGGCCCATGGGGAGACATTGTGGCATTCACGGAAAGGCAGACGCAGGGCAGAAGGGAGTCACTTCACTGGGCGAGGGAGAGAAGAGACCTTCCTGTCTTCAACGGACTGAATTGATCCTTGGCCTGATCGTATATGAATTTTACAAGCTAGCTATCCAAGCCACAAACGTCCAAATGTTCTCCAGATCACTGCGGTGTCAGCAGAATTCAAAGAGGAGGATTTAGGGTGAAAATTACCGAGACAATTCATAACTCGCAAATGTGAGAGCGTGTGAATTGAAAGCGATGAGAGAATGGGTAATGAGGTCGGCATTTATCACTGAAACGCCATACAAAGAATGAAATCGATGAAAATTAATGGAAGCATTATTTCAAAACTACCTGCAATTTGGGTGTGGAAAATATTTTGTATTGCACAAACACTATCCGAATTTTGATAAAATGTATATTACGTGCTAGTTTCCCACTGCTAAATAATTTTACCTAATAAAATTTCTTTGTAAATGACTTTGATGAAAAATCAACGGATACTCGTAGCTTCCAGAGAGGATTCACGCACGCCAACGAATGTTGAATCCCAAAGTCACTGTCGAATGGATATTTTATTTACCAATAGAAGAAACTACAAAACTTATCAATAGTGGTGAGCATTTATTTTCATCGAGAATAGATCTGTTTTATAGTTGCTTCGATCCTATTTTTGCTATTACTTAGTAAGAAAATTAAAAAATTGAAGAGACAGATTCAGGAAGGTAATGCAATGGGAGTATTCTTTCCCAACCGAATTCTTATTTGATGCACTTCTTTACAAAGGCCTACCAAGAGAAAATCTAGGCAAATATATTTTTGGAAGGGAACCTATCAATGGAGATTTAAGCTAATTATTGCAAGAAAATGAAGACAAATCAGAAGGAATATCATCTGGTCGTTTCGAAAGACACATAGGTATACTGAAAAAAATTCCGACGTGAATGTAGAAACTCATTCATTCAGAGCTTACGCATTTTATTATAGCATGGTTGAGTCACTGGGCAAACCAAACGGCCTCAGGCGATTGAGGATAATTTTTGTCTAAAATGAATGTTGTTTGCCGACACTTTTTATAATAAAATCCAGTGATACTGAATTGAACAAATGAAATGTTTTCCGAACTTATTTTCCATTACCAGAACATAATTCATTGTACTCGTCTGTGGCATAACGAAAAGTTAAAGGCCAAAATTTGGACTTGTTTTCGTGGTTTTTTAGAGTAAAATAAATAATATAAATATATAAACGATTTAATGTTATCCAAATGAATTTCTTAAGAGTAAAAATATTGCTCGCAGCTTTTCACAAAGCTTATGACTATGAGGTTTAGCACATGGTGAGGTTAATTATAATTCCCACTCTGAATGATAATTCCATATAACTATGTATACTAATTAAGGTTTGGTAACGATTTGCGAGAAATGCATAAATGGGCAAATGCTCACGATGGAATTAAAGTTATACGGAATTATGGCTTAGGCAGGGCAGTTGGGTGACGTCATTACCAGTAATGAGGAAAAATATAAAGGAAAAACAAACACTATACCTTTTGGCGTATGAACAGGGAAGGCGCTATACAAGACAGATTAATTATAGCTGATGGAATTATCGGGGGTAATAAGGGAAACTAAAACGGAGAAAGGAAAAGTGTGTACAGATATTTGGAGGGGTACGTAGTGGCCTGCTTCCTGCAGCAATAGACGGGAAATTTTTGGATGAAAAAGAAGAGAGTTGAGCTTTTGGACATTTTGGAGGGAAGGGAAAGGCAAGGAGGTCCAAGGAGACTATTTTCAGGAGTTTTTAGGCAAAAGGTATACTCATCACCATATTTAATACGTAATAGTTGTTAGTCACCAATAAACACCCTTAACCTAAGATATTGGTCGTTACGTCGTGTCTTCGTACACATGATATATAGTATGTCAATAAGACCACTGGCAATGGATCTTCTTCAAATCCACTCAAATTGTTGCCTGTGCCCTTCTAGAATACCTTTCTGTACTACGAACTGTAAAGTAAAATTGGAGAAATGAAATACACTTCCAGAAAAACCTGCGTCTAACGAAAAACTACATATGTGTGTGTTTTATAAAAATAATGCCGAACACGACAACCATAATAATGTTTAAATCTCTTCTACTTCAGGTAAGAGAACCATCCTGCCATTTGAAGCGGTTTAGGTAAGCTGTATAACTAAACATTAAATTTATTTTAGACTATATCTATGCACAAATAAACACGTATATCTTCTACTGATAATGGATTATAACACTTAGAAAAAAGGTGGTTTTTGCTTGTTTGCTATGTTTTTTATGCTAAGAGCATTATATTACCAATGGCCGAAATTATCAGTGCATGGGGCTAAATCAAACATGAGATAAGCTTTACGAAGTGAATTTCACTAGACCACAAGAATAAAAAGTACATATATGCGTATGCATACAAACCGATTTCAGTTTCTCTCATACTCAGTTTCAGAAATATCGCCCAAAGGTAAAATAATTTACACAATGAGCAGTTCGCTTCTACTTGCAGCCTTATTTCTACAGGAAAGAAGGCATTAAATGACTTTCGGAGATTTATAATTAGATCATGCGGAATAATTATCCATGTATAAGGTTTGTTAAGAAAGTAACGATACCAATTTTCCCCAAACGTGTGCGTGAAGTGCCAAATTCAGACCGTAGTTATAATGTCCGCATGATCTATGATCATATTGGTATTGATAAGATGATAGAACACATTATCACTGAAAATTCAGCAATACAAAAGATCTACGCTAAACTTGTCCTCCCCAAGGTGTTTGATCGGATGACCAAGAGAAAGGAGTCGAGAGTGTCAGCTTAAAAAGACCTTCTGCAACGGCATCACAGCGATTCCCCAACCCCTCTTAGTGTCCCGACTTGGCACCAGCAGACCGTCTAATTCCTTCTTAGAAAAATATTCCTTCAAAGGATACCCTCATGGGACCCCAAGTGCCGTCAATGAAGCTTGCACGCGTACCCTTAAGGATCTTCCAGAATATGCCTACTTGGGAGCCTTCGAGTAGTAGAAAAGCCGCTGGAAAAAGTGCGTCGACGCTTAAGGGATGTACTTGGAAGATTTTTGAGACATTTTAGATGTGTCTGAAATATAAATCTACTTTTGAGAAATGTTCCAATTACTTTTTATACGAACCATGCATATCGACATACATAATGCCCCACAAGTCATCCAGAGGTGACCTACAGGTGCATGTGTTTGTCAGTTGATAGTGTATGTATTTGCATTCGTGTAAGTTTAAAGGCTTTTTACATAAATGTATGAACGTCTTTGTGGGGTAGGTAATTTAGCTGTGAGGTATGAAAATGCTATGATTTCGTTTCACACATCCACCAACAGAATATCCCGAAAGCCGCCGTAAGGGAGTGTGGGGAGGGGGGGTGCTAGGCCACCAACCATGCATGCACACTTCTAGTCATGACACCTCTGCACGTATATTAGCTACATCATGCACTGGA
This sequence comes from Hetaerina titia, assembly GCA_037158775.1. Taxonomy (NCBI): domain Eukaryota; kingdom Metazoa; phylum Arthropoda; class Insecta; order Odonata; family Calopterygidae; genus Hetaerina; species Hetaerina titia. The sequence goes on along the minus strand of CM073768.1, from coordinate 15,891,644 downwards.
ACAAAGATAATCACGTGAATGAAATGAATTATGCAAAATTTTTCATAAAAAAATACAATGCAGGATTTAGACCAAACATATAAACCGTCGATGTTAATTATCTCTTATTCAATTGCTGTCATATCTATTTTGATATCTAATGGTACGATGAATAAATTACATTAAATATCTATTCTTCTATTCTTTTTACTATTGACGTAGATGAATACAGCTTAGATCCAGGCATACTCGACCATGTGATAGAAAGGGTATTAAGGGAGATAAAATCAAACAAGGCCGCGGGGGTGAACAACATTCCTGCAAATCTACTAAAAGGTTTAGGAAAGTGGGGGAGGAAGAATCAATATATCGTGCACTAAATCGTACCATCTATGAGGAAAAAATCTGGCGGGAAGGCTGTGTGAGAACAGTTATAGCTCCTTCGCCAAAAAAAGGTAAAGGCTGTATCATATGAAGACTGCAGAAAAAACGTCTTACTTCACACGCAGCTTCTCGCAGGTTCTCAGGATGATCTACAAAATATGTGAGAGCAGGGAAAATTACAGGGGATGATGAATTAATGTTCAGGAAGGGAAGAGACACGCGTGACTTACTTGCAGTAATTAGATAACTAATCGAGGGGAATATGGAATAAAATCAGGACGTTTATTTTTTTTTGTACATTTCAAGAAGACGTTTCATAGAATGAATGGGAAAAAACAAATCGGTATATTGTAGGAAATAGGCATATATTGGGGGGGTAGGGATTATCACCGGTGCTGTTCAACGTATATGTGGAAGAAATGATTACAGAGTCATAGAGGCAGGAGAAGAACTGGAGGCAGGAATGAAAGTTGCATGGGAATCCGTAAAATCAGTTAGTTTTGCTCATGACCAAGCATTAGTTGCTCAGCCAGCCAAGGGGTTCCAAGCATTGCTCTGTGAATTGGAGGCTCAATGCGATAGATATGGGATGAACAAATAATTAATAAAACTACTCTTATGCGATTTTTCCAGAAAGAAAAAGGCTAAGCTAAACAGTAAAATAGGATGGCCAAAACTAGAGCAGGAAGAACAGTTTAAGTATCGCGGAAGTGTTTTGGATCAACACGGTCAAAGTAATAGGGAATTGTGCTTGACAAAGAGGCTTTTACAAGGAGAAGGAAGTTGATGGCAGGGACGTTGTGTAAGGATTTTAAATATGATAACGGAAGTAGGAATATGGACGTAAATTGGAGGCTTCTGAAATGTGGGTATGGAGAAGGTGAAATGACCGAAAGGAAAACAAATGAGGATGTGCTTTGTATGTTGGGGGATGGGAGAGGCATTTGTAACTCCTAATTATAGTGGCTAAATCACAACGAAGAGCACTTTGACCTGAAGACCCCTCCAGGACTGGGGGCGAAGCTGTTCTCTAACAACCCAACCTGTGCGACGCTAACTCCCGGAAGCAATATTGAACCTCCATCAGATAGACGTCGCGGAAGCTTTCATATTTAATTTTATGCTTATTCCACAAAATAAGTTACTAATGTTCATGTCACGCTCCTTAATTATGGAATTATTAATGCCTAAGAATCCGTCACCTGAGCGTAACGCAACTAAATGTGCATCTTTTGCAGATTTTTTTTTCCAATAAAATTAAATCCGTGCTGCGTCGGTCAAATGTTTCATGAGGGAAGCCACGTAATTATATTTCTAACGATCAAAGGTTAAAAGTTGAAGATAGCGTTCCCCAAATATCCCCAGGAGGAGATATTTGTTATGGATTGAATTGGCCGGACGACCGTAGAGGGGGCGGGAAGGAATGGTGAACGGGCGCACCGCGAAGGGAGGGGCCGGGTGGGCGCCATTTGGGGTTGTTTGGAGAGAGGGGGTGGATGAGCGAGGCAGGAGGCGGATGGTTCGGGGGAGGAGTTACGGCCGAGGCGATTGTTTGACCGTGCCGAGAAGAGAATGGTGCAGATGAGAAGGTGGTGTTAGTGGATGAGGGGGTGAAGGTTAGGGGCGGAGGGCAAAGGAGAAGGTTAAGGACGTGTGCATACAAAGGGCTTGAATATTAATTGGGGCTGGTGGGGAGAGAAGTGGGGCGATGGGGGAAAGGGGAAATGTCAACATGATGGAGGGCAGAGGGCACTTGTTTAAGTCTAGATCAGCAAATGACTTTTTTGCAGCGTGAGCTCAGGAAGGAATGTTGCCAACTAGGTAGATGATGCCTGAAATTAACTGAAACTGTAAAGTTACCTTTTAAACTAAAAGCTATCTTTACCGATGCTCTAAGGAATTTGAATCTGGTCTTGTGATCATTTAGTGGAGTTATTTTTACAGATATCAAAGGTTCAGGTTCATATTGTTCCAAGGGTTAGATGTGAAATACACTCTGAAGACCAACCTTTCTACGAATACCTTCTACTTTAAAGAGCATATTCTCTTTGAATTTATAATCAAAGTGCGGCAAACTGTATTACCTTTACCACCATGAAAGGAAGCTCTTGTGTTCAGATAAAATGATACCCCGGTGACATAAAAAGACTGGCATATTTTTATTTCCATATTTAACATGTTTAAAAAATAGCAAAAATTATTTTTATGAAAAACTGTTAATTAACAAATGTTCTCATTAACAAAGTTGACGTAGAATATAATTTTCCGAAGTTTTTAAAACATAAATTTCAGTAACGTATATTTAGGTTTATCATTTCCAAAAATGCAAATGATATATTCATTACAGTATATGTGAAAATATATACAAGTATTTTACCATAAATGGCAGCGTAGTTGGATCATACAATGAATAACTGCGTATTTACAAGCGCCCTCACACAAAGGCGGTGTGTTGAGACAGGCCTCGAGATGGAGTTTTAAAGAAAATCTTCGTCAAATGTACTTTGATACTTACTATTTCTAACCTGGTGGTAAGAAAGGTTCAGAAAAAACGAATTCAAGATCAGATCACAAGGACAAAATTAGGGGAGATGGATTCCAGTATAGATAGATACAAATACTCATTCTTTCCCAGAACAATAAGAAATCATAAAGACTAAGAAATTGAAGTAACTTTAGAAATATTAAAACATTTAATTTACCAGTCGGAACAAAATTAATCATTAGAAAGACATCAGGTGTAGCTGTAGGTGCATGTGTATGTTAGTTGTTAGTTGGTGTGTTTGCATGTGTGTGGGGTGTGAGGGTTTTTGCAAGAATGTATAACATATTTCGTTTTTGGATTGTGCTAATAAACTGTGGCTTTTGCATGCGGTTTCCTTTCTTAATTACGGGTGATGTCCCAGAAATCCTAGCCACACGCCCTTAGGGCGGATTGCGGGGTATTATGCAGATGTAGATGAAAACTCTAATATCAATCGATTGATTATTTTTCAATTGAGAGCCAAAACTTTTTATCTGTTAAAATAATAAATGACTACCAAACGTCATACAGATCTATATTTAGTATCTATAATAAATTTATTATTACGTTATATGATCATTTTGAAATATTTTAGGTGATAATCCCTTTATTTTATAGTTCGTATTTAGGTTAATTGGAATCATAATTTGATTGTTTTTCTTCACTACATAACTTATCATGCGACTGTTGGCCTTTAATTTGCCATCGTTTATGGTCCCTAATCTGGCTGTTCTCTCGTGCCCCAAGGTGTGACCCATTAGTTTCACCCTATTCTTACCTTCTGTGTTCTGCATACGCTTGACGCAGAATTCCTTCTGCGAATAATTGGGTTCACTCTGTTCTAACAACGCTTATGTATAATTATAGTTCCATCATCTTCAATATTCTTTTCTCTGCTCCTCTATTTGCTATATATCTCAAAAGCAATTATTAAGGTAACCTTCACAGATTTAATTGCCCGCCTCCTTTTGTAAGCTACTTCTGTATGCCATAAGTCGTTGCTCCTTAGGAAGGAAATCTTCTCCATCCCTATTTTTCTAGTGAAATGTGAATAATGTGAAGCATGAAATGTATAATAAGCTCTGTTTACTTGCTATGGGACACTACTGCGTCTTCCAACATTAGGAATCATCCTATTTAACCTCACCTCTTCTATACTAGCCCAAAGGATTGCAAAGTCTTCCTTCTTCTCTGCTGGCACACTCCATTGCACATATAGTTATTAGCCTGAAGATCTGTTCGATGCGTGAATTTAAAGTTCACCCACCACGAAGCCATGTGACATGGACAGATCAGGGGTACCAGATTCTTTCCCGATGCCACTCATCGTTTCTCACGATATTATAGCACCCGAGAAAATACAAGCGTTCGATGGACCTGAATGTGCCCATAGGCGTCCCTGGAGAATCGAACCCGGACCCTCTAGCCATTATTACAACGCTTTAACCACTACACTGACATATTCCTCAGTAAAGTTTAGTAATCAGCAAATTGTAGGTGTTTTTTCATTCGGTTAAATGCAATGCCCTATAAATCGACAAATTACAGCAAAAGGGAGTAAATAAGGACTTATTTCTACAGTTCCTCATAGTCTTCTTACTGTTTCCCTATTTTAACTTGAAGGAAAATTGTAAAACACGAAATTATTTCATTTGATACCTTCTGTATCTGAGATGTGGCATTATTTTTTCCCCTCAAAATGACTCCCCTGTTAATGCTCCTCCCATTTTGATGCGTTTCGTGGATTTCGTGGATTACCTTGTGAGCACGATGACAAAAGTTTATCCATTATTCTAAATGCCTCACACTGATTTAATGCAAAATTATCCGAAAGGACTCAAGGTGTCAAGTTCTCCACGTTTTTACTTATATATTCTCCCCCTTTTCCGTCATATAATCCCCCCGCTTGTCTTGTCGCTCATAACCCGGGCGTCCGACCCGACGTGTTTACAGAGGCGAAAGCGGGCAACAGAGAGAGGGAGGAAGGAAGAGGAGTGGAGAGTTCCCTTCCTCCCCCTGGGGACTTCACCCCCTGGGGGAGGGGCCTCTCGCTCAGCTCCTTGAGCCATCCGGCCTTCCTTTCTTCGCCGTCGGCGGAAACTCCTCAGGGACTCTGGGAGGGGCCGGAGTGGGGGGTGGGGGAAGAGTGTTGGAGGAGGGGGAGTTTGGTAGAATGGGGGAGGGCGGGGAGGGGCAGTGAGAAATACGGGGTAGAGAATGGAAGGAGTTGAGAGGGAACGACTTCATTTCCGAAATCAAGGAGAGAGTGCGATCCCTCGAAGAAAAACCACGAAGGTATTTTAAACGAGCAACCGAAACTCGAGGAAACGTGGAAAAATTGAAAAAAGGATACTGTCAAACTAAACAGTGAAGGGAATGTTAGAACTGTGAAGGAAGTGTTTTTAACGAGGTGACGGTGCAATCACCAACTTTGAACTAATCGTGGTATTTCGGGACGAAATACCTAATGAACATCTACATATACTTAATATCCCGTAAGCCGCCGCAAGGGCGCGTGGCGGGGGGTGTTATGGCACCACCCGGTATTAAGAAAAAAACCGTACGCAAAATTCACAAGTTTATACGGTTCACAAACAAAACATGGTATACATTCATGCAAAATTACACCGTACACAAATGCAAACATCCAAACTACCAACTAACATACACATGCACCTACAAATAAACCTGATGTCTTTGCAATGTCTAGTTTTGATCCGACTAGTAAATTAAATTTTTTTAATGTTTCTAAAATGACTTCGGTTTCTTACTATTATGATTCCTGATTGTTCGGGGAAGGAATGAGTATTTGTATCTATCTGTGCTGGAACCTATCGCCCTTATTTTATCTTTGTGGTCTGATCTACCCAATTAGTGTGAGGCCATTATAATTCTTTTAGTGTCATAGTTAAACTCCTTTGTTCTGAAACTTTCAAAAAGTCCCACTTTTTCTCTTCGTATCTCTAGTGGCTCCCAGCCTAAATCCACTAAGAGATCTGTCACACATGTGTTCTTATTACAAAAATATTTAACGAATCTGGAGGATTTTCTCTGTGCTTCATTTTATTCTTTTGAATATTAATAATAACTCTTTATCTAATAGGCTTATGGTATTCGGTGATTCCCTTAGAAAAAATTCCACATATATTTTCACGTAATTTGACCTTGAGTTCTCGGCAGAATTTCTGTCGTTTCTTCTGCCACAGCCTTCGGTATCATATGTCAACTCAGATTATATCCGCCCACACATTCTTTGGGGCTTACATACTGTTTCATCTTTAAATTTTTCTAAACTAATATTTCAATATCACTTTTAAGCCTAGCCATTTGATTGCTAACGCTATTTTGTAACATTTGATTTTCATCGCCCTTTTTTTGCTTTCTTTTTGTTACAACGACGGATATATACTGTGTAAGGATAACTAAAGCTAACAAATCATCCATATGGTCGGAAATGTTTATTGAATGTGACAGTCCTAAAAAATATGGAAATTAGTTGATGAACAGTAAATTTGGAAAATAAAATCCTGAAATTAGTCACTTAACTCTTTTTGGGGGAACAAGAACGTAATTTTACGAAAAATAATAATTTGAAAATAAAAATGTATGAACTTGTTAAGAAATGGGAGGTGCAGAGCGCCATAAGCAATGCAGAATACTGAATAAGAACGACCATTAGATTTCCGATTTTTTCTTAACTTACTGAATTGTTATGTACAATTTTGAAAACAAACCTTACATGTAAGGTTAAGAGAGAAGAAATTTCTTATTTATGAGAGGCATTAAACCACTTGTGAGTCGCTCAAAAAAGAAAGATTTGCTTGACATCATTAGCAAAACAAAATTGAAAATGAAGGTTCTTACGGACGATTACATTAAAAAAATAAAAGATTAAGAAAAGTCTCTCTTTAAAAATTTCTGCAGCATCGTTCCTGTTCTCTCCAACCGAAATTTGCGCGAGTCTAAAAACATAATTGAAAGAACTTACAGAAAGTTTGGCATTTTATTTAAAAAGAGAAATGTGTGCACTAGTTTAAAGCGCCTGAAGAGATAACTTGGGCCGTGTTTTGGAAAAAATACGCAATCAGAGATTTACCTTCGGATACAGAAACAAATGCCTATGAAGAGGAAAATTCACTGACCACCATATCGTGATAATTGATTACAATTGGCGTTGCCACTCCTTTCCTTCCACCCTAATCCGCAGTGCACGATGACAAAGGCATGCAGTCAGTTGAAATCGACGCTCATCTCTATTCTACAAATGCAAAAAAATATTGCAGATGGATCTGAAATATTTACCTTATTCTTTCATAGTGCCTTGAGGACCGCCCTCAATATTTCCCTTCCCCTGAGAGGGCTTCTCTGTTTCCAATATCATCACCAGTTGAATATTCGAGAGGACGTACATCCTCGAGGCCTTTTTGCTCGTCTTCGGTTCCGTAGAAACTGAGGAAATGAAGCTTCGCTCTCAGGTACCATAAGTGACTTCCATAGTCCTCTGAAAAAATCCTGCGCACTGAAGTCCTTGCTGTGATGGGGCCATAAAAAGAAATGTCATTTGTTTGAGCAGCCATTGCGCTTCAAGTCATTCACATAGCATCTAAGCTTAGTGGTGACAATGGAAAAATAGTCTCTCTTCCTTCGCATGGTCGATGGGCAATCCCAGAATTTACGTAATTCAAGTTACAGGAGTTACGATATGCTAATGATGTTGCAGGGTTCAGAAAAAATGTGGAGTGATATTCATCAGATAATGTGATGGTAGCGAGAGAAATATTTCGTCAGGTATTACTATTTCGACAAAACATTATGCATGGCGAATCACACACGTTAACAAGGAAATCGGGAACATGAGTAATACGCAAAACATATTTGGCTCTGCGCGAAAAAGAATCTAACATTGAATATTTATTAATAACATTCATTAATTATTTTTCTGATTATATAATTAATCAAATCATATGTACGTATATTTTAAAAATAAAGTAATTAACAAACGAACAATCAAATTAAACATTTTTAACTCTCTTTTAGTTCCAAGGATTATTCCAAAAATTTATTTGAAAACAACAAAATCAAACATTTTTGTATTTATTATCAATCTAAATTTATCTTCATATAGTATTTTAGTAGTTCATCAGCCATATTGGAAACGGTTCATAACATATGTTGAAAGTGCGTGAGTCATTCTCTTGTCCAGTGCCACCCTGTAAGGAGTTATTCTCGTAAATGTAAAGCAGATTGAAGACGATTCCAAATGAAGTTTCTTTTTGCCAGAGTGGAGGGCACAAAGGTTGGAATTACACTCCTTCTGTAGTAATATCTTTTGGGTCTACTAAGCGACGCGGGAATGAATTTTTGACGCGGGTTGCACCTCAGAGAGATTGAAAAAGTAGAGACACTTACAAGGCAATTATTATCAATGGAGAACTAAGAATCACCAACCAGATTATTGTACTGTGACTTGGTTTATAAAGCGGTATCATGTAGATACTAACGATATATGTCTCAAGGGTTCTCCTAACAAATGTGGAAGGACCATGTCTGGTAAAATATGTAAACTTCTCAGCTCTGACTGTCTGCTGCGTAAAAATCACGAAGATTTTTAACAGAAATGACCCCAAAGTGACTTCCAGAACGGACTATTTCGAAGATATAGTATGTTAAATATACTTAAAAAGATTTGGATAACACTCATGGTGTCTAACGCGCTGTTGGACAGAGGGCAATTATCAGAGTCATGAGGGACTGGACGGAGTTGAAAGCAGAAGGCCGGAGGGCGGAAGGTGAGGGTCGCTACCGTGTCGAGGCGGTCAACCCGGGCTGGCCTAGATGGAGGAAGCGGAGAGGGTAGCAGGGAAGCCGCTGCAGCTCCTCGGCAACTCCGTCCATCGTGGCCCGCCCCTGAATCCCGGCGAACCCTTTGCGGTCGCAGACATCCACCCCTCCTCCCCCCACCCGCGCAAAGAAACCCCCGTCTCGCCAAGCCTCCCCTCGACTCGTGGGAAGCGTGATTCATTGATCCATCGCCTCGCCGTCATCTCCCATTCGCGAAAGGAGAGTTCATTTCAGGACGAAGTATTTTGAAAAGAAATTGATCCCTCACGATCATTTCCGTCCGATACCTTTTCGAAAAACAGCCGGATACTTCCCCGTCCGCGCCGCGATGGGTCGTGGGTGAAAACACTTGGGGTTGCGAATACTAAGGAGTGCTTCGTCGTAAAATCGGTCCAGGGGCGATGCATTATTCGCAATTCTGTGCATCGGGTCTCAACTTGGTCAAAGAGAGAGAGGCCGGCTGTGGTATTAGACCAAAGTTTGCATAACTTTGACCTCTTCCTCTTTGGTTTATTTACCATCGATAAATGTTACTCGCATGAACGATTTCAACGAAGTGACTAAATTTTCATGGAGATATGGTGTCTGATACAATAGAGTGTGGGGCGGGAAAAGTAAACACAAATAAAAGTCCCCATCAAATTTTCTAATTAACATTATCCCTGACTATACATATGTATTTCAAGTGACATCACCCACTAGTGATAACTATTGATTTTTCATCCGTGCGGGTTTTGTTTCGGATGTATACTCTGGTATTAAACATTACATTCAGCGAGGAAACATAGGAATAAGTGGGTAAAATCATCTCGGACAAGAGCTATAAAAGGAGTAAAATGAAATTGAAAAGTATAAATCAATGCAACAAAACTACACGGGCTGGGTCCAAGGAAATAACAAAATGGTTAATAATTAAACGAATAATATTATATTTGCGTTACTGAACGTCGTTTTCGAACCAAATGTAGCGGTCTAAATTGTGAAGGCCCAATGGCATCCTGTAAAAATGCGAAGAATCAGTTAAACGAGGAACAGTAGTTGTATATTTAATTAAAGATTCTGGTTTTTCGCTATTTTCAAATGAGATGACATGGAGGACCGCAGTAAATACAGAATATTTCTCTCACGTCAATTTGTTGCAAAATTATGGGATATTTTATGGTCGGTTCGGTAACGGGATATCTTAACATTGTTTACTTCTTAAGTAAGAATCAGGAGAATTTCAGAAAAGCCCATTTGTGTGAGACTCGATTCACCCATGGAATATCGGTTGATAGTGGCAGGCAAGCGAATGCGAATTTTTTTTAATGTTCCTTTCTGCATGGCTGGTATAGTGGAGGTCTAGTGCAAAAAGGACTTGTTTCATTTTTAGTTTCTCATTTTTAACGTAGAAAAGAACTTTTAATTTTTAATGAAGACATTTACGTTTTCTTGGAAGCAGGCTTTCCGCTAGTATGCATTTGCACGTTTTTTTTTGGTTTTTTACTGAATGCTTTTTTCTTTTCCTTACTCTTTAACCATCCTTTCTATTAATTTTGTCTTGGCCATGCCACTTGGGGCTTAAACCTCCTGCCACGTACTTTTCTGGTGGATCATCGCGGGGTATTTATGTCCATTAGTCCTTAGGTTTCCGCGACGTCTATCTGATGATTGATCCATTCTGCTTCCGGGAACTAACGTCGCGTGGGTGAGTTGATGGACAACGTTCCGCCCCCATTCCTGGAGGTGTCTTCAGAGCGAAGTGATCTGCGTTGAGATTTAGTCGATATACGCAGGAGATACTGACTGGCCCGAAGCTCTCTGATTGGCTCTTTCTTGGCGGCGAATAGGAATCACCATTTTTCATGTGGAAGTCAGGGTGTAATCGTCCTCACAGTGGAAATTGTTGGGCTTCTACATTATTTCTACCGCTTCTCTCATGAGTCTCGGAAAATTATGCCTCTCTCTTGCAAGCACTTAAGTTTGGTCGAACTCAATCGTATGTCCGGGTTCCGACGACGCATGTGCGGTAAATGCCGAGAGTCGGAACTGTTTTCTGTCTGTGACCCTTTGGTGATCCTTAGTCCTGCATCTGATGGACCTTCCTCTTTGGTCGATATAGGACTTTCTACATGTGCACTTGTTTTCTATCGACGCAGGAACTTTCGGGGAACGCCAGGTAAAAGCGTCAAACCAACCGCAGAATTGACCACACGGCCTTTATAATCCACTAAGAGCAAATCGATCTTTTCAAGATTTTTTCCCACCCATAATTTTTTTAAAATTGAAAACTCTGCAGCACACTAACACTTTTTTCCCTGATGAGGTGTGTCCACCAGCACGTCACTCGCCTCGTCCACGTTATAGATCATCGCTTCACCAATGTATCATTTTACTCTGCACACTCATATTAATCAGTCCCCCCTTTTCCGCGCCTTTCGCCAGGAATGCCATATGCTTCAACCGTCAATCACCGGTGTTTCCCTTGCCACTATTATTTGAAGAAATGAGACCATTTCGGTGGACGTAAATATGTCGCTAAAGTACCAATCAATTTATTTTTGAGTGGATGACATTTTTTCTCCCTGGATTAAGTTGCCAAGCAAAGATTGCTTTGGGAATAGCTTAGGGAAAATCAAAAACCAATGGTGGCAATGCGGCGGTGGTAAATAAAAACAATTAGTTCATCTACTTCTAAATATACAAAATACCTCGTAATCCACCTCAAGGGTTTGTGGCAAGGGGTGTTAGGTCACCAACCATGGATGCACAATCCCATTCATTCCACCTCCACACAAATATTAGTTAATCATGCACTCGAAAGATTTTAAACGCATCAAGAACATAATTGCATGCAACAAATTTTCATAATAGAATAACTGATTTCAACTCATGGTGTAGTACTGTTAAAATATTGGTCATTCATATAAAAAATAACATGTAGGATATGAAGAAAATAGATTAACTGCCAATTCTAATTATCTCTTACGCGATTGCTGTCCTTTCTATTTTGATATCTAATGCTACGACGAAAAAACGAAATATAAATCTGTCCGTTATAATATCTAGTGCTAGTCTTTACGGACGTGCTCCGATTCACTATAGTAAGTCGGGGTCTATAATATGTCTTGTAGCTACCTAAAAGTGCCAATAAAATGTGTTTCCTATGAGTATATTTTTCCTGTGACCAAACGGCCCTTACTTAGCTTGCCTCGTATGAAGAAGTTTTTGTTATGTCTTGTCTTTTCACGCAAAATTTAATCTTTCGTTTCATTAACTTTGCCCCGAATAAAAGAATTTCAAATAATTTGCTATTTCTAGAGTATTATCCTTTAATAGCTTTTAATGTGTTCACGCTTCCCATTTTCTTTGAACTTTTATAGGGATAAAAATCTTTGCATTGGTTTTCAAATTTGCATTAATTATAACATTTTCCGTTGACTTTTTCATTATGAATTTTATTTCCGGGCCGAATAACTGTAACTCTGTGGCATTTCTTTATTTCTACTCTTTAGTCATTCCGCCTTTCGCACTGCCTTTTTGAGTTTCCTTATAGCTTGGTTGAAGTATTCCGGATCGAAATTCTCTTTCAAAACTTTTGAGGGGACAAACTTTGTTTGACCTTCCAGAATTAGCTTTTGAAATGTTTCCATATTTCCTCCACGGGCCCTCCCCTACCAACCCACTCCGGAAACCTTTCACTGTCCCGAACGCGTATTTGCAAAGTTTTCTTTTGGTCTCACCCTTTTAAACTTAAAACGGCAGTAGAGAACCGAGATGGTACGTCGGAGAAGTCAGAGTGGGGTTGAGAAAGAAGAGGTTTTCATAAGATTTTAAAAGTAGTTTAAAGGGAATTAACTCATTTTGCATGAGTAAACAGAATATTAAAATATGTCATTGGTAATTTAATTCATCATGCCAAAAGCCGCACACCACTTGAAAATTAAACTATTAGGCGAACATTGAGGAAATTTCAGTGTCACACTGATTACCTGCAGAAGAAATACCGGGTAAACGTCCAAATGTACATTCTTCGAAGGGAGAGAACGGCGAATTTTCACAGACATGGTGAAAAAAGCAAATATTTTAAAACAGGTATATCTAAAGCGTCTAAAATTGAGATACCAACTCACCAAAAGAGTATCCTCACCCACCCTGGGATCACATGAGCGATATTACACTGACCAAGAAAGGAATGGAACATCAGATCTGTAGTATCAAAGATAAAAAAACACCAGGTCCGGAAGAAATACCAAATAGAGTATTGAAGGAATCAGATGAAGATATTGCTCAACACTTAGAAAGTGTTTTCTAAAATCGATAGAAGATGGCTCATTGCCTCACGACTGGAAATTAGCTTACGTAACTCCAATCTACAAAGGTAGCGAAAGTGAGAATTCAAACCAATTACAGGTATGGGTAACCCTTAAAGAATAATGTTTTTGTCCCCAGTTTGCATGTGGCAGGCAGGTTTAACTTGGGGTTACACAATAAACCAATAGATCTGGGATGCTTTGAGATCTTGGCCATCCTCCCTTCTCAAATAATCTGACCGACCGATCCTCTCATCCTTCGTCCCACCTATACCTGTATACTCTCCCGTCCGTTGGAGTCTAGATTTAGTGCAACGTAAAGTAGCTAGGTTTTTGAAAACTTGTTATGAACAAGGCAGTAATATCACGACACTTATGGAAAAATTAGCATGGGAGTCACGAATTGACCGTATAATTGAATACAGGTCAAATTAACTGCGTAAACTTGAAGCGGGTTACTTATCTAAAGATGTCAATGGCATAATTTCCCCCCATTCACTGTGGTAGATCAGATTACCAACGTAAAATCAGGGAGATTTATAGTAGAACGGATATATTTAAAATGGCGTTTTTTCTTCGTATCATTCGAGGTCCAAATAGATAGGCCTGCAGGCGTGAAGGAAATTATTAGAAGTAGTAGTGTATATATTTTGTTAATACTATATAGCGCATGTTACTTTTTTATTAAATAGTCCCATTAATTGAACAGTTCTACAGGATTATTTGAATATAAATATCCTGTTATTGAATATTGTTTCTTGTTAGTACTTTCTTTCGTACGATTGCACGATCAAACTAATATTTGTGTAGAGGTGAGATAATTGCGATTGTGCATGCATGTCTGGTGACCTAACACCCCCCGCCACACGCTCTTGCGGCGCCTTGCGAGGTATTGTGCTGATGTAAATACATACCCATGTAGCGTCAGGGGCCATCATGTGGGCTATACCTTATTAAATGTAAGGAAAATGTACTTACATCTGGCAAGTCAAATAGTAATCCTTGCCAATGGCGTGCAAGAATTTTGATTAGTATGAACACAAATCAACATGTAAAATCTTTGGTGCGATTTTATTTGCAATGGTGACCGTTATTCGCGCTCCCGTTGCTCCGATTCAAGTATGGGGGTGACCTACGGCCGTGCCCAAATTTCAGTAACGTTAACTTGTGGTAAGACCCAAGCAACTTGAATTTTTTTTAATGAAAACATCTTGCATGGTATCTACGTTAATCTGTCTTTAACACCACTTAAATATCATTTTTCATATAATCGGGAAGCGAACCAATGATATGGAATAACAGTATGGTAAAATTATGCCTCAGTTGAGATCCTAATTTGAAAAGGCATCCAGTTCAAAAGACCAATTCGTCCAGGTGAATGACAATTATCACCACCGCACAGAAATCTCGAATAAATAATTTCAGATGACCTCGCAGAACGGTAGCAAAGAATTTCGACTTATCGTAATGAACAAAAACGGGCGTCTACCACTCTCAGTGGAGAACCTTCAAAGGCTAAGAGACCATGAGTTTTCGTCCCTCGCGCATGGGTCTGTAAATGCAAAGCAAGCGGTGAGATATGGGGAGATGCGGTGGAATTAAAATCTCGATTGACGGCTTATTACGATAGATTCCACGCGATGGCCGTTTTCCGGCCGGGGCGGCTTAAGCACGTGGAGATCGGTATGGTAGAGAAACGGGTTTCATGTTGGAGACATCTTTGGCGGTGCGGGAGACTCCACCTGCTCGAACACCGGAACCTGAGGAATTGGGGAAAGCAGAGTTTATTTGCGTGGCTCCATCCACCGCCTCCCCCCCCCCCGGACGTCCTGTTCTGGAGGCGGGGTGGGGACGAGGCGTGAGGGGGTGGTGGAATTGGTGGAGGAGAGGAGGGCATCTTTGTGGCGACCCCTTCGAACCCCCCCCACTCGTTAGTGCGGCGACCCCCTCGGACCCATCCTCCCATTAAACCCCCGTCCCGCCCCTTACCCTCTCCTCCCGTATGCCCCTAGGATCTCGACTCGTTCGACGCCTTGCGGCTGCGATCACACGACTCAAATCAGATGCCCAGATTCCGTGGATGACCGTGGAGGTGATGTCACCTACCTCTCACTGCTGTTGTTGCCGATGTCTTCTGTTTGAAACCAAATGAAATCGTCAAAATCTTAAACTATATTCATTGATTATCATGTGTCATAAATGCCCATTGTCAATTAGCAGGGACCTTTAGTAGGTCCCTTTTAAATGACTAATGCCCTGCTAATTGCTTATTCAAGGCGACTTTTCAAAGGCAAAATCCATGAATTTCGTCAGTTGAAGCTGTTTCCTTTCTAAGAGCGTTGCTCAAAACGTTTATTCTTCCCACTGATTTAGTTATCAAAGTATCATAGTACATTTTTATTTCTAATTCATTTAAAATTGGTTTAAATACTCTAAAGATGACAAATTACTCCTATTTTAAGTTTTCTTATGGACGATGGTACAAGGTACCAATACCTACACCAAGGTACCAATAGTGTCCTTATTTTATATTAAAGTTTAGTCACCCCTTTTAGCAAAGACTGCCAAAGCTGGAAGTGTGAAATTTTGCAAAAGCATGGTTAATTATGCGGAGATTTTTAGAATGTTAATCCTAATATTTCATAACTAAGTTCATTTGGCTATCGTCGAGAAAGGCATAATTACTAGCCAACTCAATGGTAAGGCATCCCATAAGTGCATCCCATAAGGGTAAACAGCCCATTACTCCGAAAAAACCGAATTTCGGTTTTTCCTCTTTGTAATATTCTTCCTTTCATTTTTCCTCTCTAGTTATGTGTTTGTCCAACGTGTATATTTTTAACAACTGAGAATTTAGTGAGCATACACTTATTTAATTGAATAAATAATATGCGCCGAAAAAACACATAACTCGATGAAGGTAGTGATAGCTGGAATAAAATGATATTCCGAAAATTATAATCAAGTTAACTCGGGAATTCATGCATTTGAAAGGCCAAACATTGGTCCGGTCAAAGAACAACCCAAGAGTCATGTATAGGTTTATCTGATTTCCATAAGTAAATTTTCTCCAGGACAGTGAATTCATAAATAGTTTGAAAAAAGTAAGTCTAACATTAAAAATAATTTCAATGTCAGGATCTCAACAAAAGGGGTCTAGGCTCTATGAGCGCATGAATGCTTGTTTTACACGCACCCAGTAGAAATAATTCATACTCGTATTAATGGTAGCATCTACTCTGGCCCAAAACAATGACGAATACCGGTGGAAGAGAGAATATTCACCTTTAAAAAATCAATTCCTTTATATATAAGGGTATCAAACAGTGACAAATTCAGGCGTAACCTGGTGGGAATCCTTCATGATGAAAGAAGCCATTTTGCTTTTCCACATGAAAATTTTTTATTACAACGTAAGTTTCGTAGCAGCGAGACTAGCGCAGCGACCTAGGTTTTGTTACAGCGTAACATTTTCAACTGATGATGGTGCGCTGTAACAAAACCTAGGTCGCTATAAAAATTCTTTGTGGCAAAGCAAAGTGTCTTCTTTCATCTTCGCATAAAAAATTGCATATTTTCCTTGGTCAAGAGCTTCTAATCTGGTCGATACAGACTGATCAAAAGCACTATTCGTTACTAAAAGATTCCCAACTCAGGTACTGTATTAAATGTGTGACACCTAGTGCCCTTTGGTATGAGTTTTTCACGAACCTACTGCCCTTTCTCTGTACCCTTTCCAATTCTGTAATTAATGTTTTTTGAAATGGATTCCAAGCGTTCGCCGCCTACTCAATGTGAGGCTTTGCTAAAGAGAAATAACACGTTTCCTTCATTTTTTCGTCACTACACCTTCCGACTATACGTTTGACGAATGCCAGATTTTTTAGCGCCCCTTCACAAGTCGTGCGTACATGTTTCCCTCAGGAAAACTCCAATGCAAAGGTGACCCCCAAGTATTTTACTTCACCACGACGCTCACCCAAATACCTCCGAGTGTGTAAGTTGATAAAGTTTGGTTGTGTTTTCTATTGTTCAAGAAATATATAACTGTACATTTTTTCGTATTTAATTCAAGACCCCAAGTTTTACATAATTTTTTAATGCCTTGAACTTCTTACTAACGGTGGTAATTAAAACTATGCACTTCCACACCAAAATTACACTCCGACGCGGTATTTGCTTTATGCTGACATAGAAAGTGAAAACAAATTCAATGGTAGAGTTTTAATGTATGTTCATTTTATTATTCGTAAATACAATTTTAGACACAAGCAAAGAGAAAAGAGTGAATCTATTTAATATATGCCTTAATAATGCTGAATTTATACACCTAACGGAACCTGAACTTTAAATACGCTCATTCCTATTAATAGCATATTTTTTTCAAATATATCAGTTGAGTATTTTTTCTGAAAAATAAATTATGACTCACCATAAAAAGTTAGCACACGTTCCTTGGGATATTCTTGTATTATAATCAGTTGTATATTTTGTATTACTGCGTATCCAATTCACTAATTTTGTCATATAAAATCATTCTTTGATTAACATTTGTAAGGAAAATTTTCCCAATTTTCTTTTAAATAAACATTTAACATAGGGTCTCATGTCGCGCAACAACGTAAATAGACATGCTTGAATACATAATCGGGGTCAGATAGCTACGTGCAATAGTATTTGAAGTGTATTTAACATGGGAGTACTTCATATAGCCCAAGAAATGTTCCAAGAATCGACTTACTGCCAAGCGTATTTCATGATGGAATCCTCTCTTTTGGATCATTTCTTATGAGGTCACAGCTATTAAAAGAACCTCTTCTCGGACACAACGGCGTAAATATCCCGACATCGAAGGAAAATAAACTACGAGTGACCCAAGGCTATTAGCGATACTTGTGGCTGAGGATCTAAAGTGGTCCTTCGTTTATTTTGGATTGTTTTGTTTCCCAATTTCGACCAACTCCCAACACTCAACGCTGACATTTTGCACTTCACTGTTTTTGCGGAGTGAATCCCCAGTGACCGCTTCGGCGATCAACTATCCACGGCGTGTGTACATAACTCGGTTTGAAGAGCCTGCGAGCAATTAAAATGTTTCTCGAATTTTGAAAGAAAACTGAGTCAAGGAAAGTACAACCCTTTGACTTCTAGTAGCAGTTTTAGGTGTGGCGACCGAGAGCTGAGGTAATTTGCGCCATTAGGAATGGAAAGCATGAAGGGTGGAGAGAAACTCGGCGTCGGCATTAGCCTACTCTAAACGAAAGGCGCCAAGGGGCCTGCAGCTTAGCGTCCCATCCGACGGGCGGCGTTCTAACTCAAAGTGCCATCCACAAAGCACCCCAAGTAGGGATAGGGATACCATTGCAAAATATCTGTCGCCACCGGGATTCGAACCCGGGTTCTCTGGGTGGGAAGGCAGCAGTTTAGCCGACGCACCATCCCAAACCCCTTTTGACTTCTATTAATTATCAAGTGAGCCTAAGTAAGTTATCAAGTAAAAATCAACTTCTTCGTCAGTCACATAAAACATAATCGACCGCTTTTCATGACATCAAGCAATCGCTTCTTTTTCCCTGCATGAGGTGTGTCCACCAGCACGTCACTCGCCTCGTCCACGTTATAGATCATCGCTTCACCAATGTATTATTTTTCTCTGCACACTCATATTAATCAGTCCCCCCTTTTCCGCGCCTTTCGCCAGGAATGCCATATGCTTCGACCGTCAATCTCCGGACCCATGCAAATGGGGTCTTGCAAAATCTACCCTTTCGGATACCGTGTTGGTTTTTTTAAGTAAATTTTGAGATTCGTGGTATTTCATGATTGAACTCACAATATTGTGCTCGAAAATTTTCAATGAAATAGATGTGAGAGGGATAGATCGATAATAACTCGAATTATCTCTGTCGCCTTTTTTAAATATGGGGGTGACGTTGGATATTTTCTAGTATTTGGGTACTGCGTGATCATTTACGAATGTAGTAAATGTTTTTCCAAAGAAAATAAAAATTTAATAAATATTATTTAAGCTTTTTCTGAGGCCATCGTTTTCGAACGTAGCAACCGCAGTCTCATTAATACCTTAAATCTGTGAATGATGTTTGATTTCAAACTTGTCTTGGCTTAATTAAATTAGTAATACGCTAACTAAGAGGCGAATGGAAACAAAAAATATGAGTTGGCGGCTACTGGAGCATAAAATATTTCTCAATCGTTTGTTATTTTTCTTTGGAGTCGTATTAAAATATAATATGCCTCGCTATAATTAGTGAAGTTCAACAACGCCGAGACCTCGGTCCTTTTTAGAACTCGTTCCCATTGATCGCATCTCGAATAATTTTGAAGAAGACTCCCTGGTCGACCGATCGATTCGTTTCTCTTTTTGTTACATTTCCTCCGCTTCCTTAAATGGGAATGGGTAGTAGTCTGGAAAATGATCCTCTTTTTACGAAGAGCCAATTTTCCCGTGCGTTTCTTTCATTACCCGATTGCTTTGCGAAAGGGAACAGAGGGTGGGCTGGTCCCGGGGGACACCCGGAAGGAAATCCGTCGTTATAAGAATACCCGAGCGAAGAGGATTGGGAGGAAGTCGCCCTCGGAGATGTGTCCCTCGTGGACCGGCGGTGAGGCGCCCGTCTGGGGTGGAGACGCGCAGCCCCTAAGAAGAGAACCCCGCGATCGCCTCTCGCGTCCCCCTCTTCAATGTCACATCTCAACTGCACACTCCCAACTTCTGCGTCTCAAGAAAATACGGAATATGTCTTCACACAGTAACTGCGACAGCAGCCAACTGCCCTTACACTGAATGGAAACGGGTGACAATCACTCAATCAATGAAGCTAGTGAGTACGTCACATGGTACCATAAAATAACGTGGAACTTTGAGGTTCCAATTTGGCTTCTGCGCACCTTGTAGATGGAAAGTAATTGTAATATATCTATAAAAAAGATACGAACTTGATATATACAGAAATGGACGTGCATTTTATCACTGGACACTTTATATTTTTTCACTTTCCTTAGTTCCAGCATCCGCTGAGCATGAGACAAAATATTTCACTTACGAAAAATAAAGAGTAATATTAATCCAAGAATGTCAAATTTGGACTTAAAAATCTCTTTTCTTAGGTAAAGGGATCAATCTGATTTCAAACAAAATGTGAATGTGTCCTTTATAGCCATCAAGATATAATTTCCTTTTATGCAATTAAAAAATAAGTTACCTCCATTGATTAGATCACAATAATAATAAACACATAATGTGCGAAACATTCTACGCTAATCTCGCTTAACCTATTTGCCGAACCAGGCAATTAGATTTAAAGAAGGCGGTTTAACGTCCTCGTCTGCCAACCCAAAGATCACCGGTTCGTTTCCCACCTAGATGACCCCCATCTAGGTCTTTTAGTCCTTGCAATTATCTTTAATACTTGATTATGCATGACTTAGATGGAAGAAGGAACACGAACTACTCAGTCTCTATCTCGCTTCAAATAATCCGTTAAATAGATAAATACATAAATCTAGCTCAATTGCTGACCGTCACATATTATTTACTCTATACGCATTACATCAAAATCAGAAAAAAATAAAATCATTGTATAAATTCCGATTTATTCACTCGTGACTCACGTGTAGTAGCAACTATACTGTATGTGGTAGCAATCTGACTTAACCTCACGTGAAGACCCAGCTCTATTTGATAAATTTTGGTTATGAACTAAAAAAACAATGCCATTTTATTTTATTACATTAATAGATTTGTTTGAACCGTAATAATGGCAATAATTTTAATCTCTTCTAAATTATTAATATCTGGCATTATGCCTGCCCCTGACATTTTTCGAACGGCGATGAAATCATTTGATACGTAATTTCTTTGTCAATGAATCGCCAGCCCAATTAATAAAAATAGTGCCGCCCGCGTCTCTTATGGGTTGATTGCGTGATTTTCCCGCTCCGCTGTGAGTTCGGACGGAAAGCTTTTGCCTCCGGAGGACGCCGCCCACGTGGAGAAGACACGTCGCGAAGAAGGAAAAAATGGACGGACTAATCGAGTTTTTTTTTATTTTCATTTTTCTCGGAGGAAAATGAAACGGGACTGTCTTCCGTCTCCTCCTTAGAAAGGTTGATGTGGGAAAGAAATGAAACAGGTGCGCCGTCAGCGATGCCACCCGAGGCGGAAATAGCACGGCGGACGCGCGGGAGAAGGGGGGGGAGCGCAGCGGCTCGAGGTTCACCCGCGGCACCGGAAATGGAACCTTGGGTTCAAGAATGAGGCCGCCGGCCCGAGATAGATTCTTTCCCGGCGAAGACTCTCCATTCACATAGGGGAAAGGAACTTTTCATTTCTCTTCTCTAAATATACGATACATCGGACGAAATCTGTGGGCCTACCTCTGGCACCCTCACGAAGACCACCTCCGTGTGGCTCATTGAGCGATGGGAAGGAATGCGGTGGGCCGGCGCAGGGCATTTAAAGAATTACGCAATCGAAACACGCGAGGAACACGATGAAATGGGTGACGTGGCAATCCAAAGCGTTATGCCATTGACAGTAGGATGCCTATGAGCGCCCTGGATTCCCCGGTGATTTCTCGAGCCTTCCTGGTAGCCATGCGAGACTTGAAAAGGAATTGGATTCTTCTTACTTCCCTGCTTGAGTGCGAATTTTACACGCAGTAAATAACTTAGTTATTATCATATACATCTACTAAATACCCAGAAAGCCGCCGTAAGGGCATGTGGTGTTTTTTCCGACTTGTAAATTAAATATTTTTAATGTTTCTAATGTGACTTTGGTTTCTTATTATTATGATTTCTGATTGTTCTGGGAAATAATGAGTATTTGAATCTATCTGTACTGAAATCTATCCCCCTTATTTTATTTTTGTGGTCTGATTTACCTAAGTAGTTTTGGACAATTATAATACCTTTAGTGCTATCGTTAAACTCGTTGTTTTTTAATCTTTCTAAGAGTCTAAGTCTCGCTTGTTCTCTTCGTATCTCAAGTGGCTCCCAGCCTAAATCCCCCAAGAGACCTGTCACACTTGTGTTCTTATTATAACAAATTTTAACGTATCTGGCGGATTTTATCTGGTCTTTATCTAATTCTTTTTGCCACCGTTTCTCCCAAGGATCCCAAATACTTGCGGCATATTCCAAATGAGATCTAACTAGAGCAAAGTAACACCTCTCTTTACCCTCTCATTACATTTCCTCCCCAACCGTTCAATGAAGCCGAGTATCTTTAAAGAGGAGTATATTATCACGCGAATTTACTGCCCCCATCTATCAAATCAAACTTCGGATTTTTTTATTGCTGTTTATATAAACAAATGTATTTCTGGAGAACTCGATAGAGTTGAGATGGATACCTGCCTTCTGTTCTCACGCAAAATATCACGTTCCAAGTATTGCTATCATTAAAAGCAAGGTCAAGCCTGTCGGCAATAAGCGTGTGTCACCGCTCAGGGGCTAATCGGACGAAGAAGCAGCCGAGGGAGTTCTCCCGCTCGCTTTCACCCCGCCCTCTCTCACCAAACTTCTTCCAGCTCGCGCGGCATTGTTTCCTAAAAACGTCTCTCTGTGTCTGCCAGGCTTCTTTCTCTTTAGTCCCAAATGGAAACTTATTCAAACGGAATTGCTTTGCTTAAGAGATGCTCCTGACTTTCTTAAAGTTTCGTATGACTTATTTTCATTTATGATGAAATCAACTGATATGGATAATTCTTTTTGGGAACTTTGAATATTTACTTGGAGAATTGAATTAGTGCTTTTCCAACTAAAAAGAATTTTTCCTTGGAAGAGTATCAGTCATATTAAAATTAGTATTAATTCATTCTGCCTACTAAATTTACTGCCGCTGCCAACAGTGCCAAATTCAAAACAAATTACCAGAAAACATTCAAAAACACATTCAACCTCTACTTTTAACCAACGACTGCGGAAAAATGCATTGAAGTTAGATATAAAATTCGTTTTGTATAATATCCGTCAACACTGACACGTGCTTCGTATAGAGGGCGCTTACGAATTGTTGGAATGAATCTGCTGTACGAGTTGTTAAATATTTACGCTAAAATTGGGAAATGCTAATGTATTATGTATAATTTCCTGCCATGTTTCAAAGATATAGCCAATAATTAATTAGCCATACTTACAACAGGAGGGCAGCAAATGTTGATTTCGGACGGCGGAATATCTTTCCTTGAGAATGAAGATTCATTGGCAAGCGAATGTAACGGTTTGCCAAATGAAATGATTTTAACAAGAAAAGACCAAGCAACAGCAAAAAGTATTTGCCAAAGATTTTTAATTATTATAAGCGACACTTCTCCTCAGGAAATAAAGAATATAAGACGTTTTGGGGAAAGAGCCAAGGAGATAATTGAGTCACTGGTCGCGAGGATTCTTGACACTTTGTTAAACCCTAATGAGACAGAATAGGTCAAACACTTAATAGAATCGGGTGGATTTGTCAAAGAGGCATACATTCGCTCACTCCCTTTAACCCTACGCGCTGATTTCCCGATTCAAATGCAGTGCGTTTTATGCACCAATGCCTCTGCATGTATTGAGTATGACGGTTCAGCATGAAATGCAGAACTAAACAGAGTGTATCAGAAGAGGTATTAATGTCGTACGGAAGTGCTTCAGGCATTACGCAATTCTTCTCGCATCCCGCTCTACATCCACCAAAAAGCTTTTTCCTGTTCGAAGTAAAAACTAAAAGGTTAAAATGATACGGCAATACATCCAATAGTTTTTAATATTATTCTCTGATAACTTAGAAGTATTTACCCCAAAAATGTTTCCGATATTTCCTTTCACGAATAGGCACAAAATACCAGGCATGCATCCGAATCGTCTCCCGTTCAACCAGCAATGTCCGGAGATGGAATCCAAGCTCAACTCTTCCTGTACCCTTTGGTTATCGCCTTCCCCAAAACACCACCCTTGGGTCTCATTCCGCCCCCTCAAAACGAGGAAGGAGGTTAGGCAAATGGGGGAAAAGGGCCCGACTCCAGCCCCCACTGCATGCGATCTCCCTTCTTCTCTCTGCACATCTTTCACGCCTCTTCTTCGCACCACGCCCCCACCCCTGCTTCTATCTTCCCAGCCAGCAGCAGCCAATGCCCGCCTGCCCCATTCCACTCTGGACGAGACGCGACGGTTGAGCTCATGACTCAGGGAAAATGCGACCTTCCCGAACAAACAGACGCACACCTCCCGCGGCCGGGACGATGGGACATGCAAAAGGGAGGGTGGGCACTTTAAACCCCCATCCCCCTACGCGCGCCGCTCCATCCCTCTCCAGTGGCACGTTTTCCCCAGGTTGTACACTGCAAGAATAGTTTGCAAATTATTATAGAAAAAATGGAGTGAAGATAAGGACAAGGGTCAACATCACAATAGGACAAGGCGAGTCGTCGAAAAGCCGCTGGTAAAAGTGTGTCGAAGCTCAAGAAATGTACTTTGAAGAATTTGGAGGTATTGTAGTAACAGCTTCTGAAATAAATCTATTTTTCCGAATATTTTCCCGATACTCTTCACGCAAACCATGTGTGTCCATCGGAAAAAATATCTATTCCTTCTCGTAGTAACATCTCCAATCACAAAAATCACCATTCCAGTCTGATGAGGCACTATATATTTTATTTCTAACCCGAAATCCTTGCTCTAAATCCCGTCGAAGGTCGGTTTAAATCTTCCCCTAGGACGTTTTGGTCGGTGGCCCTCGATTGGAGCAGGAGATGAATTAGCGCTATTGGCAGGGGAGGAGAAGGCGCACGATGTCTCCCGGAGGAGGGGGATGGTCCCTTATGTCCCTTTCTGCCTTGCATCACTGACGCGAGGTGCGCGTGTTATGCACCATCGTCGTCCATCCACTCTCTTGACACCCCTGATGCAATCTGGGTTATTTCGAATTCCACAACCTTTTTACGAAGTCATGGTAAAAGCGGTGAAAAGTATATTGGGTGGAACTTTTCAATTTATTTAGATAATTTAAGCAATGTCTATCATTATCCTTGCGCCATATTTATCTATTACAAGGATTTTACGAGTTCGGTGAATTTCTTTAGATCACCATCTGATCTTTCAAGACGGGTGAACGGATTAATGGAAGATACGATATTATTCACGTATATATGAGAACAAATAATTTTCAATTACTTATCTTGAAATAGTTTGCAGCTTCGTTCTTATTCGCTTGATGCAATGAAAGAGTAAATAATAAACTGTCACTATCGTGTGCGTTACAGATTACACCAAGGAGACTTAAACATTTTAATTTTGAATTAATTTCATCAAGTGAATCAAATGACGCCGGTTTTTCCGTCTTTAAAGAATGACTTTCCAGTGAACACGAGTGGAAAATCATTTCTTAGTTTTTGATGAAAAGATTTCTCCTCATGCTATGCTATGTTTCAATGAATGGAATCTGTTAATGAATGCAAAGCTACGTATATATGTGAATGCGGAATATCAATTGTGTTGTCAAGAAATTTTAGAGTGGTTGCAATACTAATTCCAGTGATAAGTCATCTGAGAAACTCTGGTCCACGGATAGAGTATGGTGTATCTTTTATTTTATATACTCGTTTTTTATTATTTTCCAAGACAATTAAGACCAAAGAACTGCGGTAGATCCCGCAACAGTTACTTTAACGGATCCATCAGTTGATGCATAACGAGCGCTGATTTAAGGATCTTCATGTTCTATTAAATGCTACCAATTTCGCTTAACCTTCGGGAGATTTGCATTATTTACATATATTATGGATAGTATTTTGCCGCCATGGTACTTATTTCACCCGATAATCATTTTTCTAAATAGTTTTCTTATTCTAATAATAGTATAATATAATAAAATAGCATTGAATAGAGAGCATAATTGGATTAAAATTTACAATGGAAATGTTTGACATCCTTTAATAATTTCTTTCAAACACAGGAATCATGCAGAAAATTTGATGTCGATAAAAGTATATGATATATATCTCAGGGTAATTTTTAAAAGGTAAGGCTTTTTTCATGTTTACGTATAGCTTTTATGCTCCTTTTGCTATTTAATGGTAATATTTGTCCTGTTAATTTAAAATTAAAGGACTGTTTAAAAAAATGGGACAACCAGGCGATTCAGAAAGAGGAAAGACAAAGTAGCCCTAATGTCAAAACTTAAGATTGCTTAGAACGACTGACATTTGTTATCGTTTTTGTTTTGGAAATTTTTTACTACAAAATAAAAACAAAATGTGAAAAGGGCGATTGCCTAATGTAAGTTTAACTAACTTTTGAAGGATCAATATTTTTCACCCCTAATTCGTGCGTGTTGAAAGTGTTCAAAATTTAATTTTGTTGCAGTAATATCAAAATTGGTGAATTGGTATATTTTCATTCATTTCATTGCACATATAGACATTTTCTTAGGATTTAGGTTGTAATATGCATATCTGTAATTATGGATCAACATTTTCTTAAACGCATGTGTTTTGGAAAACTACGACGTACTAATACGTTTTGTCAAAAAGTATTGCACTTCCTCATAGAAACCAGCCGTTTGGAAAAAAAAGTTTAATATTAAATATTCCAGTCATATGATCGGATTATGTTCAATTCATTTTCATATACCATTAATATAACTTCAACGGCAAAAGAGCTGAAAGCTTTTTAATGTTTGACAGTTCAACTGTTTTTTCTCGATTAAGTCATGTTTGAACAATTACTAAAATGATTCGCACTTTAAGGTAATTATATTCAAAATCCAGTAAATCTTCCAAATCCGGTATCCACCATCTGCATAAGTCAATGCTCAACTCCCGACAGTGTCCGCCGCTCCCCACCTCGCATCAATCTCCATGGTGGTGGTACGCGCGTTTTGGTCACGGAAACGACCCATCATGAACTAGTGGAACTATGCCTGGAAATGGTCCGTGTTTCCAAAGTGTCTTTCCATCAACGTGCTGTCGTGAAGGTGTCGTTCCAATGGGGAGGAAGGCATCAGTCGAAGGGATGATACGTCCATGTAATTACCTGCTGACACCCCACTCAGCACCGCTCATATAACATAAAACACGACTGATATTGTAGAGCTATCCCATACTCCTCACACTCATGACCACTCTCTTCCACGCCCCACTCGTACCTGAATAGTACGAGACATGTTCAGGTTGCTGATAAGTATCCCTTCAAACCTCTCCTTTTTTCTATAATATCCTATTTTTTAATTCCACATAATTTGCTCTATCGAATCTCTCACCGATATCTATGAAACCACCTGT
The DNA here is from genome assembly GCA_037158775.1 of Hetaerina titia. NCBI lineage: Eukaryota > Metazoa > Arthropoda > Insecta > Odonata > Calopterygidae > Hetaerina > Hetaerina titia. The sequence goes on along the minus strand of CM073768.1, from coordinate 15,864,339 downwards.
ACACCATGATATTATTGTGTTCCTCTCCAATAGGGATTACGTTACTGCTCTTACATCACCCGTGCTTTTATCCTTCATCTGCATGTACATTTGCAAAACACCCCGCCGCCGGGGCGTGTGGCGGGGGTTGTTAATCACATCCATGTCATCTCTCCGCAAATATTAGTTTGATCATGCACCCAAATAAAGTAAATCACTCGAGAGAACGGACTAAAAATAAACAATATTCAATGACCTCTACATCTACATAATACCCCGCAAGCCGCCGCAAGGGTGTGTGGCGGGGGATGCTAGGTCACCACCCAAAAGGTAAAAAGAAATACCGCATTCAAAAGCAACACACACATGCAAACCCCAATCCACAGCAGTGCACACATTCATAGAAGCATCCCATCATTCCACGCGCATGCAAACACACATCTACCTCCCTTCATGGCATGATACGCATATACGAATCATGCTATAAAACTGTTAAAAAGGTGGGCCTATTAAATAAAAAGATAAAAATCTGGCAATAGCATTCAGAATATGGGCGAAATAGATAAACGGCCAATTCTAATTATATCCAACACAGATGCTGTTATTTCTATTTTGAACTCTAAGACACAAGTAAAAAAACACAACATTTTAAGAATATCTGTTCTACAATTTCCCCGATTTTACCTAAAATCACCAATCTCCTTTACCATTTCATTACAATTCTCGAGTATCCTTTTTATGAATTCTAACTTGAACTTTGCTACTCTGAAAATATCACGAATGTGTTCCCTCAGGACATATCCTAAGTTATCGATACACTCAAGTATTTGACCGATTCCGCGTGAGTTTTATAGGTTCCCTGCATTGTGTAAGTCTTTTCGAGTGAAAGGTCCTTCCTCCAAAAATTATCATTAAAACACATTCAAATTTAATTCTTGCTCCCATGTCTCGCAACATACTTAAATTGCATTATTATTATTAGGTAATCTAGCGGTTAAGTTAGGATTTTGGATGGACACAACTATCAAATAAACCTTTTGTAACTCCAAACAAAACCCAATCGAGCAATCTACTCTACATCAGGTCTCTCTTCATCTCTGTGTACTTCCTTCCTTCATCCCGTCCAACATCCCTATCATGTTCCTGCCCCTTTCCCGTTTGTCCAACATTCTCCCCTCTATCACCGTCTTCAACATCCCACTGCCGCTCAATACGCCTTTCATTAGATTGCATTCCGTCTGTAATATTTTCTTAGTCATCCACTATCATCAATAATTTATCAATTAACTGCGCTCTGATTAATATACCGAGATTTGCATAAAACGGTGTGTGGCAGGGGGTGAAAGTAGCAGGTTGGAAGGATAAGTGCTAAGGGATGCAATGAGAGAAAAAGGGAAATGGAAAAAATATTCTTTCAAATCTATTAAATAGTGTGCGAATTTTTATAAATAATGGATGAAGATAATTCAAAATTAGGGTTTTTTTACTATGTAAATCAGTTACTTGGTATGCAAAATAAGGGAATAAAGATGGACCACAACCATTTATACGAAAGACCCCCACAAAAACAGGGCAGGTCATGCAGCATTGATATACATATGACGTGTATATCACTGAGAACAACTATGTTCTCCGCACTCAAAGATACAGGTGAGGAATGCGACACAACGCCGCAGGCAGATAGCGGAGGCGTTCTTCCCATAGAGAGGGACGAGGGATGGAAGGGGAAGTTTGAAAACAATCAAAGCAAAACAAGCAATACTGTAACAAGCACTACGTTCAATTAATGGTAGTCCCATGCGGTCATGCGGTAAGCGCTTGGACGACAAAACACAAGAGATTAGTGAAAGGTTATGCATTTGAGTAAAACTAGATGCTGTGGGTGGCAAGTGGAATTTCTGCCCTCTATGACCCTAAATGCTATCCCGTATTGTCTGGGGGAAGGAAGAGTTCTTGAGTCTGCTAGTTTTGGCATCTACACGTATTTCCCGAATTTTATATTCATGACCCAAGCGACTATATTTGTCGATATCTTGTATGCTTCTCCCTGCATTTTATTCGTTTTATTTACAGACTCATCTTTGTAACAGTTCTTCAGTGCAATTTGAATATATGTACTCTGTTATTGAATGTTATTGCATGCAGGAACTTTCTTTCGTGTGGTTAAATTTATCAAGTGCATGGTCGAGGGATTAATGTATGTTAGAGTGCGAATCATATGCTAGACCTCGGCGCTTAGACATGAGGATCTGAATTTATTTAGCAATTTCAATCTAGCATTGAATCGTCTGTCTTCTGATGATTCAAAACCCAACTCTAGAAGTATTTCAGTGACGCTTTTCTTTTTATCGTAGCAGTTCTCAACAAAAAGGGGCTGCTCGGTCCCTACCGACTTCTATTTACCGCTTTCGGGATGCAAATCCGGGGCTCTGGGTGGGAAGCCAGTATATTAATCACCGTAACGTTCCGATCCCCACTGTTCTGTTCACTTCACTTTCTCCAGCCTTCTCTACATCTATACATATTTTAAAAACCTTCAATCCACTGCCTATAATCTTACCTTATTATCAATTGAATCCAGAACCTCTGACCAGCAGCTTAGCGGTCTCTTAAGGGGTTTAATGTGCCCAGGAATTCAGAAATTATTTGAAATAAATGCAATTAAATTCACATTCATTAAATGCAATTAGTAATTAGTAAATTAGGAAGTAAATTTTTATGAAGGATTGTCTCTAGGTTAAAATATGCCTAGTCGGGTAAATAAAAATACCCAAGGCGACTGTTGTCACTGCTGCTAAAATAGGCAATGAAATATCGTGCGTATACTTCATCCACGGTAGATAGATGGTTGCCAACAAATAATGGCAGGCAATGGGTGAACTACCTCATATTTCTTACCTCTATTCTTTGAATAGGTCGATCCGGTAAAAACACGGGCCTTGGGGATGAAACCAAAGGAGACTCTGGTTTGTGACTCGGTAATGATCATTAGATAGCGTGATTCAACAAACAGTTTCTCTTAAAATGTAGACACCAAAATCGATAGATGTTTTCCACTAGCAATCTAAGTAAATCTTTGTAGTGCGAGCATTTGTATCTTCCCTTCAGGGTAGATTCACATGGGAATCATCCGTTGACTTCCCATTGCCATTCAAAAGCCAGTTTCCTGGCCCCCTGGCCCGCCCCCTCCTGGCCCTCCCTCCTTGCTACTCGCCCCCAACCCCCTCTCCCGCCAGAGAATCACTCTCGCCCTCCCTTTCCTCACCCTCGATAAGGAGCCAATACTTATGCCTTCGGACACTGGGGGACGATCACGAGGCCCCACCCGCTCCGCCCGCAAGAAGTCACCCCACTCCCCTCCCCCCTCTCTCGCTCCTTCAACACCCGTTCCCCCTTCTCCGAGGGGAGCGATCCAGTCAGCCCCTTCCAAGCATCTCGCCGTTTCATTTCATCTTACCTCCTTTGATCCGACGCTCCAGACGCACCCGTACTCCACCGCGTGCGTGTCATTTCGATTGCTCCCTTTTTTTCATCGTGACTGTACCACCCGTTCATCCCCTTCCCCGCGACCCCAGCGGTTCGCCTTCGCCAATGTACCCTTCGTGCTCGCGGCATAGATGCGCCCCCGCCCCGACGCGACGGCGGGCGGTGCGGGAGGCCCGCAGCTTGCCAACTCTCCCTCCTTCCTACGGATCCCAGTGTCTCTTTCGTTTTATTGATTATTTCTAAAATAACAATCTAGACGATAGGTGAACAATGAGTTCGTTAAATTAAATAATAAAATGGAATTAAGCTCAAAGATATTTTTCAACGTTGGTATACAATTAAGGCTTTGCCACGACAATAACTCAGGTTAACATAATGGCATATTCACATATTCGTTTTGCTGTTGTTTAGATGGAAAGGAAAAAAGGAAAGCATTTTAAATCTGTATCGAATTGTAAAAAAACCTCCTGGAAGCCAGAGGTTCATGCTAATATTGTCTGTGCATCCATATGTCAAAACATCAATCCATAAAAACAAAGCAACGTGATAAATTACCCATCCAAGTTTGGCGTGATGATTTCTCCAAATCAGACATGCATGGATACGCGTACTCTTATATTCGCTCTGCTTTATTCGTCCGTCACTTTAAGCATTTCCTAAGAACATATTGACAATAAGGGGGTTTTAACTTTGACGAATTCCAAGAAATTGCGAGAGATGCCGCGACAATAATTTAGTGTTTAAAGTTCATATTAACCTCATAGACTGTGGCGCATCACACACGACTACGAATTCCTTTGACATTGTATGCCCGGTATTTCGACAGAGCATCTTGTTCCTTTAAAGCCTCCAAAATTTCAGAGTTTAAAGAGGACGCCTCGATGGCTTAAATGGATAATGCACTCGGCCGGACATCGAGAGATCCGGAGTCCCGGTCAAGGCGAATAGTTTTTACAATATGAGTAAGATATGCATATTTGCGGATGACTCCGTCAAAGGTTTATGTCGCGGAATTTCCCGTAGTTTCTTGGAATTAACCTTTTTTTAACAAGTCTTCATCCAGCATGTATACAAATGTTCATGTTATTCGCCAGATTTTTAACGAATATTTTTCCCTTTTTCCTTCCTCTCCCATGTGCTCCCTTATCACTTACCCTTCAAACCTGCCACTTTCACCTTCTGTCACACAACTTTTTGGTGGATCGTGGGGATTTTGTGTTGATCTTTGGCAAGCTCTCAAACGCCCTTAATTCCTATCTCTCATCTTTTCGATTCCTTTTTAACCGTTTTCACTACAACTAGGTTGAAAGGCTTGAATGGTCGGAGACACTCCTTATCAACCCTCTTTCTAGCGATGCCCTCTTCGTCCGCCATTCTTACCTGGGCCGTCTGAGGTGTGTAGGTGGTGGATAAGTCTCTTATCCCTCCGATTAACTCTTATTTGATGCTTTCATTAATTCTAACGAATAAATATTATCGAAAGCTTTCTCTAAATTAAAATAAACTAGATCGTAATTGCATTACTTGTTCCCTTATTTCGGTGACCTCATAACTTTCATAAGGGGAATCTCCACTTTCTAAAGCCAAACTGATCATATGTGAAGTATCCTTACGCTTAACTTTTCATCCAATTATTTATATTCCACATACCATTTTAGCGGCATATGATTTCTAACCTATTATTTGACTTACAATGAATTCTTCGATCTGTCTGGCATGAATGATCCATCCAGGAGCAGTTATTATTGGATCTGTCTACACAGCTCTTGGAGTCACCAAAACACGACTCCTTCCTCCGCGTCAAGGTTATAATTCTTGCAGAGGGTCCTTGCTATCATTCATGGAATTTTACTTTGCAAAAATGTCATTAAATATTTGCAACGCAATTCAATGAGGATTCCCATGGTCGACCTGGGAAGGTATTTCAATCTGCTGCAAAAAAACGAAACGCCATAAAAACTGGTGGAGGAAAGCAATTGGTTTAAAAATCAAATTTCACTCTCGTTTTGACAAGGATGCAGCGATAATATTCTGTATGAATGGGTGCTGTATTTATAAATGAAAAATGTTGAAATTGGCATTTTCTACCCTAGTATTATGACAGAGAGTTTCCATTGGTACTGGTGAGGGATCAAATGGACACAATGCCTCTTGGCGCCTTGGAGCTGAGAGGCGCAGATTTTTGCGTCGCCTCTCCAACTGCTGGCCTCGACCCTCCCGGCACCACTCGCGAAGCCACTCTCCGCTCAAGCCCCACCCAAACTCAAATCTCAACTACCCGTATCTCTTGTTCCAGTTCATTTCTCTTACCTGCTTGTCATTTATTTGATCTTTACGGTGGAAAACCTTAAGAATATATCGATCGATGGCAAATGCAACGTTTTAAAAGACCTCTTTTGGTGATTTTTCAAATGACTTGCTAAGACCAACGATTCAATGCATCTTTTTTCTATAAAACACCGCTGATGCGCAAGACCTGTCTCAAAAGTAGTAGGAATGAGTCGATTAAAAATATTTATTGCCATAGATGATAAATTCACTCAAAACTCTCCGAAATAGCACCCTTGTGCGGCCACGTGCCTCAAACGCCCTCAGGAAGTCGGTGCCCGGAATTCTGCTAAGCACGCTCGTCACGACCTGTTGTAACACTGCCACAGAACCGTTGTGACGTCCTCTCAGCACGGATTTGAGACGGAGGAAGGGGTAGAAGTCTAATGGGACATTATCTAAAATATTTGCATCCTCTCTCACATGTTCGAGAAGCAGACCCGCGTGCTAGTCTTTTTTTGTTCGTCCGAGAGCAATCGCGGGACCAACTCTTCCATCTCACCCGGAACCATTCACACACAACTTTATCTGCCCATTTTTTTGGTCACAAATCGATGGAGACCACTATTTTGGATTTCAAGTTTATTAGAAACTCTTCAAACCCTTAATCGGCGCTTCCTGTCCAACAAAGCCTTCACTCTTGCAAGATTGTCGTCACTTTTTGAAGTCGAAGGGCGACCTGAACGTTGGACGTCATTAAAATCTTCTCTACCCTCCCGAAACGGCTTCTTTCACTCAAATAATCCTTACAAGTTGTCTTGAGCATATTATGAGCCTCTTTCACAGTTTTTCCAGTTTCACGCAAAGTTTTATTGACGTAGCGGCGTTCCAATAACCCGTTCATGCTGGAGCGTAAAGAGGTAAAGTTAGTGGTTTCTCAACCGATTGATCCACACCCCGCAAACCCAACTGCTTCACAATTCATAATTAGTAAAGTATCGCCTTCTAGCAGCGCTTGCGAGAAGTACTTCAACGCCTTGATCGCGGCCTTATCCTGGTCAAACTCCGCGCCACAGCGATTCTTCCAAACGCTTGAAATGCTTCTTTTTTCGATGAGAATGAAAGTTGTAGAGAAGCTGGGTGCGTTCTTTGAATTTTCTTCTCTTTTATTTCTAGTTATTTTTCTGGACAAACTGGAGTCATCGTAGAAAGAAAACAAAGTAATTTTATTAACACTAAATGCATTAGATTTACAAGTCAGGACAAGATTAAACGCTGCGTAGAAATAAGATATAACTGTAGATGAATGTGTATGTTAATTAATAGAATATATATTTGCATGCATGAAAGTTAAAAAGGTTTTTTCAGGAATATCGCATTCACCTCTTAGGGTGTGGATTGGCATGAATTTGTAGGTGGTAGCACGGTTTTGTACGTGATTTTATTCTCTTTTACGGATCTAACTAACTTACACCCCCCGCCTCACACCCTTGCGGCGGCTACGGATATTGCGGCGGCGGATATTATATTGACTTAGATGTAAAATTTTGTTTTAACCTCGGAAAAAGTACAACTGACACTTGTGTAATTGTTCAAGAGACATTTGGAATTGAATCTATTAGTCGGGCACAATGTGTTATTTGGTACACCCGCTTATAGTCTGGGAAAACCACGACCGATGAGAAAGAGAAAGGTGGACGACCATCGACGTTTAGCACGTCCAAACCTCAGGTTAAATATCAGAAAGATTGCAAACGAAGGTGAAATTAGTGTGGGATCGTGTTTCACAATTTTGACTGACATTTTGGATCCGCATATTGTCCTAATATGTGCTCCCCTTGAAAGGCGTGGTGTTAGAACTGCCCCAAATACTTAGCTTGATTCGCCGCAGTTGGCCTTGATCACTTCACATCATAGTGTATGTCCCGTTCGCCACTTTCTTTGTTCCAAAATTTCAAAACAGTCCATTTGTCTATATTAAGCATCAATACCCATTCCTTGCACCAATCCGAGATTTCGTTTAAGGACATAAGGATAACACTACGTGAGTTATATGTTGTCTTAACGCAAGTGTTTACTTGTTCTATTATTTTTTGGATCTGAGAGGTATAATATGATCTTAAGTGACAAAAAGCGCTGGGTCATACTTTTTTTATCCCAATACGAGTATTTGACCTGCTCTCTGGCCTACTAACTATTCAAAAGTCTCAAAACGTGATCCTGTAACCTACGCGCTACACACTACGATACCTCGGCAGTATAATAGACCCCAGAGGGATTAAGGGGTACCCGACACGATGAGAGGACAGACCTCGGATCAAAAAAGTCCGCTACGATTTCCTGACAACATTCCTGCAATATCTGGTTTAAACCCTCTATTTGGCTCCAAACGACCCTTCTGCGCACAATACACGGCACAATATTACAAATACTTAATTTGTAATTAGCGAATTGGGACTTTCGACTCCGCCTCGACAAGTTTCACCTCCGCGTGCATCTACTTAAAGGAGCGCAGGGCCTCTTTAGGCCCACGTTCTGAGGCGTTGTTTGTCCCCATATGAGCCAAAATGCTTAGCTTTGAGCAACCTGTATTACTCAGGCCGTCTCTACCACCTGCGACACCCGGGGTATCCCGCCGCATGGTATACACCAAAAAGACAAGAATCCAACACCTCCCTCCTTTAGCACTCTGCGGTGCAGCGCATACATTATATGCCGGATATTAGAACTGCCTAATATTCCCTACCTTTCCGAGTGCTGATGTCTTACCCTAGATAGTGCCCTCGCAGTAGGGGTTGGAGCTCTAGGTACGGTGGTGTCAGATGAGAGCCCCTGGTACCTTCTGGAGACGGGGATGGGATCTGCCTCTGCCGAGACCAATCCTCGCCGCAAGGTTACCTTCCCCTTCCCCCGAGAGATGACCCTGTAATCGTCCGACCTCAGGACGTGAGACACTCCTTCATTGAGAAGAGGGACAAGAGGTAGGTCTCTAATCGCCCAGCCACGTATAGCATTAGGGCGAAACAGGGCATGCCTTTGGGCGTGGTGGGTTTTCGTATTCCCACCCCGAGAACCATCTCTTTTTAGGGGAGCTCTCCTGACGGCGATCTCCGATCGAAGCTTCCCCACCATCCTCTCCAATATGACGATACGAGGCCTATAAGACACGCATTCGCCAGTACCTTCGAGCATGGCAACAGGGGACCTAGTTGAAGCCATCCTAATTTAACTAACGAGTTCCCAATAAAATTTAACCTGGATACACCATGCAAAAACTTTCTATAAGAAGTTACCTTAAATCAACTCACTCAAATATGTTACACCTTGGAATAGAATCTAAAGCCTAAGCGAAAAAAACAATGCTTGGAAAAGGTTTGCATGCATGTGTTGATTTAGCTTGTGGTTTTGTTCCCTCTTACGGGTGGTGGCCTAACACCTCCCGCCACACCCCCTTGCGGCGTCTTGCGGGGTATTATATAGATGTAGACTCTCATGGGTCAAACCGGTTATCAGGAGCGATATGAAAGCACGTCTGCTCAGGGAGAGGGCCAGAGAGAAAATGAAAGATAACTATTTGCATTCGATGTAACAAGAAGTCATTAATCTAATTTGTCACTTTCCTATTTGATACCATAGCGTTTAAGTTTGTTTTTTTTACGTGACTCGTATATCGGTGGATTTCTAGTAATACATAAATACTGCATCCACTTGTGAGGTTTTCTCCCAGTCTAAGGACATCGTGAACAAGAAGACCTAAATGGGTTTCGCAATATCTCCTTCCGAAATCCGTGAGGATGGTGGCTTAATATCTTCCTACTAACGATAAATTTCATAAGGTTACAAACTATAACGTCTTCTAATGTTTTGCCTGAAGGCGATGTTAAACAAATGGGTCGGTAATCGATGAGATTCTCACGGTCGACAACTACGTAGTTACCACAGTTAGGTGAGTTACCTTCTCGTATTGAGATACATAGCCTTCTTCAATCGAATTAAGAACACTTATTTCTAGAAACGTGACAATATCTTCAAGTGACCATTTTGATACGTTCTAAGAATTTTCAAGCGGCTGGTATCCTTCGTGCATTATTTAGTCTTATATCGCATGCGATTACATGAATGAATCATGACTATTATCTTTTGCCTTGCACCGAGAATCCATTCCATTTTTAATGTTTTTTTTCTGTCCACATAGCACGGAGGTTTTTACTGCCGACGAGGGGATTTTCGGCTGGATTAGCCGGCTGGTTCTCGAGCCAAGTCTTTTTCTTCTTCCAAAGGTATCGGAAAGAGGATCCTGCTGCGTCGTCTTCGGTAAGCGTTGTTTTCTGCCTGGATCAGAGTTCCGCCTTGCCCGTCCTGTTTCCTAACTTCCTTCCTCTCACTCCCAGGATCCCGCGGGAGAGGCCGCCAGGGTTGACACCCACTGGGATAGACGAGGGCCGGGAATGAGGACATGGCAATGGGCAACGTTAAGTCGAGCGACAAGGCGGCATTACTCGCCGTAATGGGTGGCCACGGGCAGTGTTCTGAGAACGACGGAGGATCACGAAAGAGGGAGGTGATAGGGGTTGCCGGGGTGGTGGGGGAAGGGCTGCAGCGCACTATGGGGCTCGAGTGTCATTGCTTTTCAGTGAAGGCTCCCCTTCTCTTTCCTCCCGGATTACTTTGCTAACGTAGAATTTAGGTGCCGCGGTAACACTGAAATATATTCCCCATCGAGGAGCGCCGATTCTTTTAAGGCAAGGAGGAGAAAGGTCAAGGAAAAATGAAAAGGCCTCTACTTTCTCGTTTTTCTCTTCATCCTCTCTGTTACACGCACACAGTTACATGGAAAGTGAAGAATTCCTTCCTTTTAGCCGTACTTGCCGTTCGCAATGTCTATTTATCCGGATATATCTCCCCACAGGCGAAACGACCTCAGCGACGGGAGCAGTGAGGACGGCGCTTCGCACGAATCGGCGATAACGAGGCCAAATCCTATCTACTCACGAATTTGAAATGTTCTCTCTAAGCTAAAGATATTCCTTTTCAACCGAAAACTCTCGTTATTATCTGAAAACGATGTGAACGGTTGTGAAGCTTGATAGATGTTGTGTGAATCTATGAAGTCATTCTCTCCGAATTATATAAGAAAAGAGATCGCGTTGGGCGGCCGCTCTTTGAATTTCTTTGTACGTTCCTGAAGATGCTACAGTGTAGCGAAACTAGTAGAAAATAAATAAGTTATTTTATGTGGAAGCTGCAAAGTTATTTCCAAACTCCTGTTCATCTGAGAATACTTTGAAGATTACCTCAGTGGTCAATGGTCTTCATGTATGCGGAGGAGGACTTATTCTACACATATAAGATGCTTCCTTACTTTTTACCTTTCCTCTCTTACCTTACCTTCTTACCTTATGAGAGTTTCCTCTCATTACAAGGTATCATTTGGCAAGATTTTTCTCGTTTCTAGCGTAAGCTATTTACGTGTATAGCAACGGATGGCGATCAATTTTTATCATCGAGTGTTGAGAAATTGTTAATGATCTTGGTAGCAATTCTGATGTTACTCGCCTACCTGAGATCTTCTCTGCTTTACTCTGTTAATCAGCATTCGTTGATTTAGAATATTTACAAAAGCCGAACCAGGCTTTAATCTGCCACATTTAGATTTTTTATTTCTACTCGTACATTAGTCCGCCCAGTTCCATCATTTTAGCAGTCATTTTATTCCCAGGTAAATGTTTTACTTAATTTATGTGAGCAAATTGATTTAATCATACATATCACAGAATTTCCACACAAATTGCTTTGCCTAATGAGTGAAATAGAATGGACGTTTGATCCCAGGCGTTGGTCGATTGAACCGGAAGATAATTATTTTCCCAATTTCAAGGGTTTTTGGTAAGAATTGCCAGCCCCCCATTGGAAATTCCATGTTATGTCCCTTTTTTTTTGGACTTAGTAAATATCGATACTGCCGTTCCCCAAGATGCAAACACTGTGATTGTGAACTCCGATGAACAATTATCAGTTTTTCGTTTAATTAAGTATTGTCGAATATATCAGTAGAAGAATCCCAACCAGATTTCTTGAATTCCTGGCTCTTTTCGAGCTACCTCTACGAGCGAAAACCATTTAGGATGTAGATGAATTCGTAGCATGAAAGAAAACGACCCTCAAATAAAATTCTTATGCCTCAAGCACATGCAGACTCTGGAAATGGGACACATTATCTAAGTAAGCGATTTTTGTTACATTTATAAATATTTGAAAGCATCCATATCACTTGGATGTGAAGTGACATTTTTATGAAGGTTTGTAGTAGCGAACATCCTAAAACTCTTACATTCAGCCCATACGTACTTGGATTTATAAAGGTCATTGAATAAAATATTTTATCTCTTTCGGAGGAAACTAAAAGCAGAGTATCGAGATATTGTGGATCCTTGCAGTTACTACATCAAATAAATCCCATATCGGAAGAAGTAATATTAAAAGCGCGACCTTTTTGAATGAATGAACTTCGTATTATCAAGCTTAAATCTGTGAAACTTAGCATTTATTAGAAGTAAAAATAGATAATTCCACTTAAATTAATTTTAAGTAGAATAAACATAGATGTGTTATTTTTTCCCTTTTTGAAGGAGTTGTATCATCATCACCAGTATTTCAATCCTAAGATTGGTTCACTGCAGCCCTCCATTCTTCTCTATTTAGTGTTAATTCCTTCACCCTTTGACAAGTTCCCTGTTTTACGTCATTTTCAATTTGTCCAATGTACTTGCCTCTTGGTCTTCCTCACGGGATACTTCCTTCTATTTTTCCGTCTATTATGTTTATATCTAATCCATTGTGCCTCAAGGTATGTCCAATCCATCTAGTTATTCTCTGCCGTAGAGTTCTCCATGTGGTCCTTCCCTCTTCTGCTCTTCTATATACTTCATCGTTTCTCACTTTTTGTGTCCATTTAACCTTCAGCATTCTCCAGCATTTTTCAGCATTTAGAAGTTAGTTCCCTTTTACAGGTGCTGACATAACACCCCCCCGCCATGCGCCCTTGCGGCGGTTTGCGGGGTATGACGTAGATGTACGTTATTATGAGAAAAGTTACTGACCTTCGGAAAATCTCTCAATTATGTCTCTCTTTATTCGTGGCAGGTTAGTTATGCGTCTTAATCAAATAGATCTTCCTAGGCAGCCATAGAAGGCAACAAAATTAATGTTATTCCCAGAAATTGAAACAGTCCACACTTGGTGACTTGGGAATTTATCATCTCTTGAAACATGTGTTGAGTAGAACTCGATCTTTTGGCTATTTTAAGTTTTAAAATACTATCACAAAGGCTCCGTTTAGTAATATAATCTTCTTAAAAGTTTCCCTTAAAAGATGCTTCGAAAATGTGTTCATTAAAAAAAACCACCAAAAGAAAAGTTTCATACCCTGTGGCCAAACACGTCTTTCAAAAATGAGTCCCTTTCTCCCAATTTTCCATCGATCGCTGTCGCCATGGCAACACATTATTTGAGAGAAGTTGATGTTCACGGTCGGGAGAAATTCATTAAAATTCGAAATCTATCCCGACCTCTGAAGTTTTTAGTGATTCCATAATAAAATAAATCCATGTCCCTCAGTCGTATTAAACGAATAGCAATTTAGCACATCGTCTGCCCTATGCTGTCCAATGTCAATAAATAATACAGTCCGTAAATATTTTATTTTCATTTTCCGTTTCATTTTGAACTTACTGGGAATTTAGAGTTACTTACTAAAGATACAGTTTTATAAAGGGTTCATTTCTGCCAGAATATATTTGCAAAATATTATTAAACGCCAAGAAAGGCAAGCGTATTTTACAGCAACTTGAAAAGTCACTGCGATTTAATTGAAATATTAAAAAATAAGTATAAGGCGTTAATCTAAATTTAAATCTTTCATTCTTTTGAAACAAAAGTGGAAATGTATTGAATTGTGAATCTCCGGATTTGTTGATTACGGTTTCCAACTACTTTTCCATTCCCTGCCGTCATTCATAAAAGGCACCCACCGTTTCTTAGACAGACTTATTTCTATCTTCTTTATCCGCAATACAGACATAATTATGGTTAATATCTTTGTCCCCTCTCTTTATATATCTATCCTCCATTAAGAACGTCTGCTTTTTCTAATATTTTCTTTTCAAATATCCCACTCTACGAGTCTAGTATAAATGTCATCTACATACACGCACTACCCCGCAAGCAAACGCAAGGACGTGTGGTGGGCAGCGTAAGGTCACCACCTGTAAAAGGGAATAAAACCGCAAGCAAAATCAACATATGCATGCAAACGTGTACCCACAGTGGCTTATATATTTATGCAAAAATCCTTTCAACTTACGCGCATACAAATACATATACTATCTACTGACAAATAATTGCACCTTAGGATGCAGTAAAATATATTTTCAATAACGTGCATGCTAGAATTTGACAAGTAAGAATGGGAAATTCCACTACCACATGGTCATGGCAACTTTAAAAGGCAATAATGCCATAGCTCTTCTAAAAATAAAAATATAACTAGGTGGCCATGTATTGAAAATGGTTCCTGCCACAAAAGGAGAATGTGATATCCAAATATGATCACATCCAAAGAATGCTATGTTCCAATCCATCCATGTACATCCAAAGAATAATCTAGGTTGGAGATAGTTTTTCTGATCTTTCACTGGGTCAGTATTAAATCACTTCATAATTGATCATCGTCAATTGTTATCAGTCCTATCAATGACGCTTGAATTTAGACACTAAGATGCTAGTTTTTGTGTTTCCGATTTTGGAATTTCTGCCTCAAATTACTGGTTTCAGCGAGCCACAGTCATTGAAGACCCGGTGAAGAACCCAAAAAACATTTTCCCAGATCCATACTAAAAAGAAAGACTTGTACTTTCCCACAGATTTTAATATATGGTACGACGCGTTTCACTGACCTGCGGCATCATCAGGTACATTATCTACCCGATGATGCCGCAAGTCGGTGAAACGCGTCGAACCAAAAATAAAATCTGTGGAAAAGTACAAATCTTTCTTTTTAGTATGGATATTAAATAATTCCACGAAGTGATGCCTAAAACAATAGAATACGAGTACTTCACGTTCGACCGCACTTGTCGAGCCTTTTTCGGTCTTGGCGAGCCAGAATGCCTCCACTGGTATGATTGAGCTTTAGTTTCAACGTCATATCCATAAACCTATGTTTCTTCAGCTGTTCGTATAATACGTTTCAGTAATTCTGCATCGTTATTTACTTCATTTAGTGACTCCTGAGCAACTTCCATTCGTCGCTGTTTTTGTTCAAAATTTAACAATTTTTGAACGAATTTTGCTGCCACGAGTTTCAAACCCAAAAAATTGGAAAAAATGTCATGGCATGATCCAATCAATATGCCAACATCATCAGCGACCTCTCCAATTGTGATTCGGTGATCGTTCATAACCATTTCTTTCACTTTATCTTCAGGGAGCTCAAGGAAACGCTTATACCACTCGTAAACTCTTGATTTACTCATATCAGACTCTTCATAGGCCTTCATTGACATTTCGCATACTTTTTTACACTTTATTTAATTTTTTACGCAAAATTTGATACAAATTCTTCGATCCATTTCTTTTAACAAACGAAAATCGCCGAGCTTATAAAACACGTCTAACCTTAGTGGTTGTCACAGACAATGTCCACAATGAAAACAGCTGCAAGTTTTATCATACATTATACTGTATACCAACATAATAAAAAAAAGTTTGACAATCGGACTCTCCAAGCCCGAGAAATGAAAAATTCTCGTTGTATTTTGAACTCACCTCGTATATTCTCCCAGCTGATGATATATATGTAGACATACAGCAATAAATAATTATGATAAAAGTATATTTTATGGAAGGAATAATAACCCATGGTAGAATAATTAAATAGGCAACAAATGAGATAGTAAATCTCGGTGATGCAATACTCCTGCCACTAAACTTTCTCCTAGCGAATCTGGAACTTTCGCTTCCTTACGGTAGGGCTATTTACAGCTAGCTGCGGCAGGTTTAGAAGAAGGTCGATCAGCCATAATCGATGTTTTTCACACGTTGTGAGTATTTTGATGGCAACTTCTGAAAACTAGGGTCGTACCCTAACTTTTATTAATGATAGAAATGTCAGGTTGCGTGATGCATTATTCATGAAAATGAAATAATTTTGAACATAAATGTCTCTATATATCGTAAAAATGAAGGTTTTCAACTCATAAAACTAAACTATATTAATCGTATGGATATCGCATTCGACAAAAGAAAATTTTGATCAAAGCATCATTTCTCATACATCCTTTCAGAGAATGGTCCACCGTTGCCTCGCACGCGACGTATTTCACTAAGGGCAGAAGCTATGGCCGTCGTAATTAGGTCAGTTAAATTAAAGGAGAAAAGTACAAAAATCCATAGTGGGAAGGCAGGTATGTACATCTCCTGAGGTTAAAGAGATGTTTAGAGCTCCACTGGAACGAGGACCGGCTTCTGTGCGTCGAGGAGCCTCCGTAAACACAATTGATAACTCTCAAGTTGAAATCCTTGAAAACAAAAATCAATGTATCCAGGTGTGCGTTACATACTCGTATGTCGATAGGAAGTGCATCTGGTCGACAATTAAGAAAATTAAAAAATATATATATTTCTCGAAAACATATCCATACCAATTCCGAACGTTGGATTTTTATAATGTTTTGAAATAATTAAGAGCGCGCAACTATTAATTAAGCTAAGTATTATTAGCCGACTAGATTGTTTAAAATATTATAGGTTTTAGATCGCACTTAAGTAGTGGAAAGTAAAACGCACATATTTTAAGCCAATCGGGACTCTCCGTTCCCCACTCGCACCTGAGCAGTCCGAAATATGTACAAGTTAGGATTAGCCTTCTGTCCCTCCAATCCATTCCTATTTTTTGCAATATACGCTTTGAAATTGCACCCAATTCACTCTATCAAACGTTTTTTGGAAATCTACGAAACAGGCAAATACGTCCTGATTGTGTTCTATATTCAGCTCGATAAGTGATCTCGTTAGTGAGTCACGTGAGAAATCAAACTTATTGTTCTGTAGTCCTCACATGACGTAGCCTTCACCTTTTTTCGGAATTAGAACAAATACTGATCTTCTATGGTCTTCTGGCAAGATTACTTCCCGATAAATACTTCAAATCAGTCCATATAGAGTCTTCTTCCCAAATTTTCTTAAACATTGCGGTAGTTCCACAGGAATGTTGTCTACCCCCACGGTCTTATTTGGTTTCATCTCCCTTAATGCCCTTTCCATCTCATCGTCGAGTATGCTTGGACATAATCTATATTCCTCTACGTCATGTTCCTTTTCTATGTCTAACCTTGCTGGCCCAAGTTCTTTACCATACATTGCTTCTTATATTTCCTTCATCTCTCTTGGATCTCTTCAGTGTCAACTGTTATCTTAACCCCCTTATCTTTAACTGTTAGCACAGATCTTCTATTCGTGCTTCTTGATAGTGATTTAACATTGCTGCATAGCCCATCAATTCACCCTTCCCAACATACATTCAATGAAAACTTTCCAAATTCTCGCACTGCGTTTTCCACCATGCTCTTTTGCTTTATTCGTGGCCCGTCTTAATTTATTATTTAACTCTTTATACTTCCTTCTGCCTAGCTGTGTTAACATTCTTCCATTTTCTTCTTCCAACTTTCTTTCCAATGATCTCATCCGTGATCCATGGTTTCCTTATCGTTTTCCCGTCGTTTTTTCGCTCCTATAGAGTATTTTGTGGCTTTCGATATCCCTTTCTTGATACATTCCCATTTTTCTTCGATAGTACATAGCTCTCAACCTACATCTACGATTTTTTCCACAGCCTGCTGATACTCCTTCCTTATCAATCCACTTAATGCTTCTTCATTCCATTTCCTAAAATGCTGCGGCTTTTTGAAACGGACACTGCAGTTTATAACAACTAAATTGTGGTCAGAGTCCGCATCCGCTCCCGGGAAACTGCGAATTTATCTCAGTATTCTTGAATATGTGCCTAACCATAATATAATTCAACTGATATCATTCTGAGTCACCTGGTATTTCCATATTTACCTGCGCCTTTTGTGGTGCCTAAACCAAGTGTTGATGATGACTAAGCCTTGTTTCCTACATAACTCAATTGCTTTCTCCCCGCGGTCATTTCTTGTACTTAAACCATAGTCCTCCACCTCATCAACATTTCTTCCTTTGCCTACCGTCATATTCCAATTCCCTATCACTATCAAATATTTCCCTGCAGGAACACACGCGATTATTACCTCTAACTGCTCGTGTATCCTATCGTATTCTTCCTCCTTATGATTGCTTGGTGGCATATATACTTTAGCAATGACCAATATCATCGTTTCTGCTTTTATTTCTACTGATAATATTCTAGCCGCTGCTTGTTCTTTGTTTACTATGCTTCTTCTTACCTCTTTATTCAATATTACAGAAAACCTTGTTGGCTATTGTCCCCGCTATCCGCCAGCCATTAACTATCACTTCAGTAATCCACGCTATCCTTCCATCTGCCCTCGCATAGACATAAAATATCTATATTTAACCTTTCTATATCTCACTTAATATTCTCTAATTTTCCTGTATTTAACATTGTTCTAACATTCCACATTCCTATCCAAACTAATATGGTCTTCTTTTCTTTCGTCTGTCGGTTTTCCTTTGCAAGAGTTTCGTGATATGATGACTGCGCAAGCCTTGCCTCTCCCGTTGCCAGGGAAGACAAACGGCTGATTGGGCCATTTGGCGTAGTACCAGGACTCATATTCTCTATAATTTCTATTATTAAGGTCTTAGGAATGAAAATTGAGGTGATGGGAAGAATTGACCCCAGCCGTACTCTTATGAGGTGGTTTCCTGTTGCCTTCCTCAATAGGATTTTTAACGCGACACCATCACTTAATGGCCGCCCCACTGGGGTCAGGCGCCGTAGCAGACGCCTTACTGAGGAACAGAGGCTGCGCGGACTAAATTCGTCTGACCCCTAGCCTTCGAACTCTCTGACATGGGTGACCTTACCATGAAGAATTCTCATTGCTCCCGCCAGCACAGATGTAGAGGTCATGGGAACACTGAAGGCTTTCCACCACGTCAAGGTTGTAGTCCATGGGAGGGGATGTATATATATATATATATATATATATATATATATATATATATATATATATATATATATATATATATAACACAGGAATCGACCCGAATATCGGTTTGGTAGGTGATGGTAGAGTTCACCCAGTACTAAGCCCGACGGCGTGTGAAATTCACACATCAGGGTAAGGGGGTCAGTTCCTTTCCCTGTGCCGGTTATCAGTATTATCAGAGGTTATCAGAGGTACGCTCCCTCGATAGCTCAGGAGGTTAGAGCATCCGCCCGGCAAGTGGAGAGATCCGGTGTTCAAGTCCCGGTCGAGGAAGATATTTTTACATTCGTGATCTGCTCACATCCGCCATCCCCACCTCTCTTGTGTTCGTCCTTTATATGTGTTCCTTTACCATTTTCCTTATCTCTATTTCAATGTGAATGAATATATATTATGAAACATAATGTTAACAAACATAATATATATATATATATATATATATATATATATATATATATATATATATATATATATATATATATATATATATATATATATATATATAATGTAAATGGACTAACTAGTCGACACAAACACAGAAACTGAAACACATAAAAGAGGGACTTACTTGGTCTCCAATTTTCGGTGGTGCAACCACCTTTCTCAAGAGGAATTAGCAGTTCCTAATTCCTCTTGAGAAAGGAGGTTGCACCACCAAAAATTCGAGACTCAGTGAGTCCCTCTTTTATGTTTCAGTTTCTGTGTTTTGTCGACAAGTTAGTCCATTTACATTATTTTTTTTGAGGAAAAATTTTTTTTGAGGTTTTTGAGGAAAGGATAGAGGTCCTTTAGGATAGAACGCAAAGATTATAGGCCATGACCCTTATTCCCTAGACAATTTCCTCATAAATTTACACCATTCCCTCCTCAAAAGAGGTTATCCTGAATCCCTCCTGAATAAGAGGATCCGTAGACATACTTACACTCCCAGACCTTCTACCACCGCGAAAAACCACCCTCTTTCAATTTGCACCACATTTCTTCCTGGCCTAGAATCTCTGCGTTCAATCCAAAATGACCTCTATCCTATCCTCAAAAACTACAATTCCACCACCAACCTTTTCCCCAAATGCCCCTCTGTCTCTTTCAAACGCCCCGCCAATCTATCAGATCTTCTAAAATCTACCAATCCACTTCTTAAATCCTCGCCCCGTTCCAAAATCACTCCCAGACCCTGCAATAAACCTAGATGCAAAACATGTCCTATTTTCCTAACCAGAATCCCATCCCTCTCCCACCCGCTCTTTAACTCTCTCCCACCAATTCCCTACTCCTCGTGTACCTCCAGCAATGTTGTCTACCTACTCAAGTGCCAACTTTGCCCTGCCTTTTACATTGGACAGTGTACCACACCCCTTAATATTAGAATCAATAATCATCGAGCCTCATGCAACCATTCCTCCCTTATTGGTATGCTCCCAATCCCCAAACATGCCTCCGAACACAACACTGCCTTTGACCAATGTTTTAAAGTATCCGTCTTAGCATCCCTCCCACACTCAGACCCTCCACTGAAACTCAAAACATTAGAGCTAGCTTTCATCTGGCATCTTGGATTCCTGGAATCGCCCAAGTATTAATATTAGACATTAATTGCCCCCTTTATGCATATAATTTCATCCCCCTCCGCCCCCAACAACTTCCATATCATCCCCACCTTTTTTTAAAATTCCCGCGCTATACACTACCCCTCCAAACCCCTCACCTCGAATGCCTTCCCCCCCTTTTCATTTCTTTTCCCCTCTTTTGCCCTCTTTTTTCCTCTTGAGAAAGGTGGTTGCACCACCGAAAATTCGAGAACTAGTGAGTCCCTCTTTTATGTGTTTTAGTTTCTGTGCTTGCTATGATTATTTAGTGAATTTTGTTGTGCACGTTCGTGGGTCTTCCAAGAAAGTGACTATATATATATATATATATATATATATAGTCACTTTCTTGGAAAACCCACGAACGTGTACAATAATGTAAATTCACTAATAGTCATAACAAACACAGAAACCAAAACACACAACTTTAATTAATTAAGAGGAATTAGGAACAGAACTGTTCTATAAACTGTTCAGAACTGTTTATATATAAACCATAAACACAGTAATCAACCCAAAGGTCGGTTTAGTAGGTGATGGTAGAGCTCACCCATGTACCAAGCCCGACGACGTTTGAATATTCACACATCAGGGTAGGGGGGGGGGTTCCTTTCCCTGTGCCGGTTATGGTTTCCCAGGAAGATCTGGTACCCGAAAAATCAACTAGCTTGGGTGGAGCTGCAGGTGCCCAAAGTGCCTTGCGCGGGAATCGAACCCGGGACCCTCCGGTTAGTAGTCCAACGCTCTATCCACTAGACCACCGCGACCCGCTATATATATATATATATATATATATATATATATATATATATATATATATAAAATCATCAGTATTTTAAATCCCTGGATTGGTTTACTCCAGTCTTCCATTCTACACTATTTTAAGTCAATTCCCTCAATCCTTGATGACTTCTTTGTTTTACGTCCTTCTTAATTTGTCCAATGTGCTTGTCTCTTCGTCTTCCTCGTGTAATCTTCCCTTCTATTATACTCCTAATCAATCCATTGTCCCTCTAATTGTTTTCAATCCATTTATTTCTTCTTTGCCGTAGAGTTCTCCATACGGTCTTACTCTCTTCTATTCTTCTATATACCTCCTCGTTCCTTACGTTGACTGCCCATTTAATCTTCAGCATTCTCCTCCAGCACCATATTTCAAAGGCTTTATTCATTGCTGGTCCACTTTCCCAGTGTTCCAAGTCTCGGAACCATAAGGCGCCATACTCCACACTAATGTCTTGACGAATTGCTTCCTTGTTTGCAGCTTTAGGTTCTTTGAAAATAGTAATTATTATTATTTCTTCTTCATGAACTCGTTCTAAGGGCTATTCTTTGCTTGATGTTCGTAGAATTTCTTTCATTCCATGTTATGCTGCTGCCCAGTTAGAATGGTCAGTTACCACTTGGTCTAGTTTCCTTGGTCTAGCTGCCCAGTTACCACTTGCTCTTGCTTCTCCCCTCGAATTGTGATATCTGCATTCAACTTGTCTCTTTCGCACACAAGGATTTTAGTTTCCTTTTTTTGAAAAAAAATATATATGTATATATATATATATATATATATATATTTACACTCATAAAATTAAAAACGAAAACGCATCAAATGGAGTGTTCCTATTTTTCATGCATATTTATTTGAATGAAAAAGGGGTGCAATGGGCGGAAACGAAAACAAAAGAAGTACTAGTATTAGTGGTAGGGACTTGAAGGTTTTTGGAAGAAATCTAAGGGTGGCTAAATGCAATGGTCTTTAAGGCATGCTTAGCATTCGATTGTTTTTAGAATACTTATGACCGGGACTGAGGGAAGAATAATAAGGACCTTCGGTAGGAAGAGAAAATTAATAAGAATGTTGGGCGGAATGGCGGGTGACAGAATAGAGTTTATTTTTGTAGAAGAGGTATGTTTATGTTTGCATTTATAGGTATTTTCTCATTCAGTAACGTCTTTACATTTTGGGGCGGTTAATCTGTTTCTCCACCTAAAATTAACTAAAAGCGCTAGATTATAATAAATAATGATGCAAGGAGGTTTTTCGTTATTTCAAGAGAAAATAACAAGGGGCAATATTCACTACCAGAGATGAATGGGGAGTTACATACACATCCATTTAGTTTTTGTTGCAACGCGCAAAATAATTTTCATGCGTAGGAAATATCAGCATCAGTTTTTCAATTCAAAGATGCATGTTACTACACATGCTACTCAAATTGAGTGCGAGGCTGCATTTTCTCGGAGGATATGCTGATTTCCCGTTTCCATCCCATCGCCGTAGTGCGACCTATGTCATCAACTTCTCTCTCACTCGGAGCTGATGCTGTTCCGAAAAACCATTAACTTTTTTAGCTGATAAATTTCCGCCAGTTATGAGATTCGAACCAGCGACCTTCATAGGCAGACCTCTGATCTACCCCCACCCGTGCAGGAATAGGAAGTATGACGAATTAACATAGAAGAAGTTTTCTTAGGATAGCAAATTCTTTTGAAGGCGAATAAAACGTGCTGTAGAGTTCGGTGTAGTTGTAATCTATCTTCCCATCGGTCGATGAATACTTACGACGACTTAATTCTCTACTGCATTTTCTCGATAACACTATATGAATGACTAGATTCAAAGTATTTTCTTTGAAATTGCTTTAATTATCTATTACGTGCGTCCAATAAAAATGATTTAATACGCACCTCTAAGCTCTATTTGAACGCAAGGGCAACTGATACGAGTATACCAGCAGGATTCTAATTAGAGCTGCGTGCGTAGGCGATCTTGGACCCTCCACACTCCGCCCACTCCTCTCCCCCCAAGTGGATGCGGTAGATGAGGTGGGCCCACGCCGTGTCTTCCCTCCCTTCGTCACCTCCTGCTGCAACATCTCTAATCTACCATCATCAGGAAACCCAGGCCAAATCGTCTTATCTTCTCCTGGAAGAGACAAAAAATCATAAGACGGCCGGCAAAGGAAAGACCTTCTGCAATCCGATAAATTGGGTCTCAAATCATCTCGCATACGACGGAGATTTGTTTTGTGTGCTCTGCAAAGTGAGGTCGTTTCCTGAGACAGCTGAAAGGTAAATGAGTCGAGCCTTAAAGCATTGCTATTTTATTCTTATTATAATCCACTTTGGCCAAACTAGATGAAAAAGAAGAGAATAACGCACGAAAAATCGGAGGAACGGAATCGGAGCACCTGGGCGCTTTAAAACATCGCAGATCTTAGTGTGAACTAGATTTCCATGATAGCTCAGTGTTAAGGAAATATTTTTACGCTTGTGATCTGCTCAAATCCGCCTTCCCCACCTCTCCTGTGTTCGTCTTTTATGTGTTTTCCTATCCCCTTTCCTTGTATCTATTTTGCCATGTGAAAGAATACTATATTTGTTCGCCGTATGGCGGGATTTCGTGTTTGAATGTATATATATATATATATATATATATATATATATATATATATATATATATATACACACACACACAAACACACAGGTACAAAATATTCGGCACACAGAAACACAAAGAAAGGACACTCACAGTATGTATTGAAGTTTCGACGGCTCAGCCGTCGGATTCTGATGACGACGGTCGAGCTGTCAAAACGTCAATACATACTGTGAGTGTCCTTACTTTGTGTTTCTGTGGAATATGTATACATTTTGTATATGTGTGTTTGTGTGTTTTCGCGTCGCCGAAGAGCGTCAATTAATACGGCACAATGGAATACTTGCACAAAATAAAACAGATAGCACGTAAAAGGACACTCACATTGTAGATTGTTTAAGTTTTCGACCTACTCCGAGGCCTTCTTCAGTTTAGACTGAAAGTTCTCGGAGAGAAACATGGAGTTTGGAAAGAAAAGGGGGAAAATGCTGGGAATACTGGGAGGGGAATTAAAGATTGCAGTTAAGAGTGGGAATTTTAAAAGATCGGAAATCTAGGACACATGCGGATTCGCGAGATCTCACCTCTCTATTGATGGTTGAATCGGCTAGGGATTTTAAGATGGCTAGGGAGATATACTGTGGGAACGAAAGGTAGTGGGAATTTGTGTGTGAAGGAATGGGAAGAGAAGAGAGAAAGGCAGAATTACAGGAGTAGCGGTGATTGTTCATTCGATGGGATAAGAGGGTAATGCATTCACCTATATTAAATTAAGTGCTTTGTTTGCATGACAAAAGATAGATAATGTTATTCGAGAGGTAATTTGCGTGGGAACGAAGTGGGAGAGTAATTAAGGTTGTGGGGAGAGGGGAACAGATCTGATTAGCAGACATTTTTTGCATCGGAGGCGGTTGCAACTAGAGGAAATATGAGGAAATTTGTCAGGGGGGGGCGCCAAACGGTTGGTGGATCTCAGAAGGTTTTGAGATTGACTGGTCGTCTGTAAGCGAGAGAGGGGAATCGGGGCAGCAAGGATGTTGTCGCGTCATAGTCGTGTATAATAGGAAAAAGTTCTTTAAGAAAGGTTTTCAGTCTGTGGAATCCGGGGAAATAGGTGGTGCAAAGGTTGAAGCTTGCGTCAGATGTGGGGTTGTTTTTCTGTGCTTGTGAGGTCAGGTGGAGCGGTGGATGTTATTATGTTGGAGATTTTTGGATGAAAATATAAATATAAATCGTCGCTGTGTACGTCATATATATATATATATATATATATATATATATATATATATATATATATATATATATATATATATATATATATATATATAAGTCACTTTCTTGAAAACCCAAGAACGTGCACAATAATGTTAATTCACTAACTAGTCGACAAACACAGAAACTAAAATATATAAAAGAGGGACTCACTGTTTCTCGAATTTTCGGTGGTGCAATCACCTTTCTCAAGAGGAATTAGGAACAGAACTCTTCTGTGTTTGTCGACTAGTTAGTGAATTTACAATTATATATATATATATATATATATATATATATATATATATATATATATATATATATATATATATATATATATATATGATTTAGGATTTTCTAAAGAGAATTTCGGAATACTAAGAGTATTATAAATTTTACGAGATGGTGAGAAAACCAAAATATGAGTCCTCTTTGGTACTATTCCATGGAGAAATATCAGCTTCTGTTAACCTTTAAACTTAGTGAATACATCGCAAAGCACTTCTGAAGGTTCGTCTTGTGATTGCTTGAGGAAACGTGCTCCTTATTCCCAGCATCTTGTCAACGTGAAACTTGGTATCCCTCAAAGAATTCGTCCTAACGAAGGATGCCCTTCCGCTCTCGTTGGTCGTTGTCTTCTGTGGCGCCACTATACTGCTGCGCATATTCATGACCGAGCGAATAAGCAAGCACAACTCTCGGATTGTGTAAAAGGAACATGTAACTCAATTTGAATTTGAAGGTTGTTATTACTGATATTCGTATTTATATGTCCTTTCAACGACTACTGACATCATGCAAAGCTGTATTATCTGCGTGACAGTCTTACAGGCAAGGTTTTCAAGGCTATAGGTCCAGGAAAATATTTGGAAATATTTTTGCTTATATTGTTGTAGGAAATATGAATTATTTGCTATTCAAAAGAAAATCACATAATGTGGCTTTCTCAAGTAAATGGTTGGAGGTGTCCGTTTTAATTGATAATAGTTACGCAAAAAATTGAATACGGGGTGGACACCTCGAAGAGGTAGTTGACTTCTGGAGACCGCGAAATAATGTAATTTTGGGGAATTCTACGGACAAGTAAAGATTCATTTTGGGAAGAGCTTAAGTGCGGAGGGGGCTCCAATGCGAGAGCACCCTCTCTTCTGGTCCAGCGCTCTCGTCGTCTGAGGAGGGCCAGGGAGGGGAGGGAGGAGGTGGCGGGGTTGTCGCCGGGCCTCTCCACCCCTCTGCCGAGAGGCCCGGCGTGGCGGAAGGTGGAGAGAGAGGGAGGGGGAGATCTCTGGGAGGTGGGAGGTCAAGCGGCGGCTGGGGTCACGTTGAAGTGGAAGCAAGTCGGAGGTGGGGACGGTGATTACACGCTGTGGCGCTAAAGGAGAGGGGACAAGAGATAACGGACACGGAATCCACGCAGTTCATATTTAATACGGCGAACGTATAATAGCCCTCACGTGGAGATTTCAATGGAACCGCAAGCGGAATAAATTGGCCATGTAAGCGAAGGTTAGTTTAATGAAGGATTTCCGAAAAGTCAATTTTCTGAAGAATTGGATGCCAGAGTAAGAATGTTAAATGTCTCAAATTGTCATCTCGGGTGGCCTAAACCCAAGTTAAATAGCTTCGTATTCCTAAAAAAAAATTCATTGCAAAATAAAAATATTTGTTATTCGCGTGTCGCAAAGTATGTTGTAACTGATTTCAGTAGCCACGTCGAGGTGCTTCTATATTGATCTACTTTATGACCTTGGTTACGATCATCTATTTTAAGTCCAAAGTCATTTAGCTCCAATTGTAATTAACGACATAGGAACCCGATAACCTTGGTGCAGTATACGATTATCACCTGTTCCTTCCGCTGCTCCTCATAATTTCTTCTGCCAAGCATGCCGTCCGAGGAAGTCCCCGAATGTCCTCCCATCCACTCGCTTTTTCAGGTTTACTCTTCAAATTCTTCATTTACTTCATCCACTTCGGCTAACTTCTCCAAATTTCTTTATCAAATGACTTTCTTATTCCCTTTCCTCATGACCGCAATTATTTCTCGCGTTTCTCACATTCAGTGGATTACAACATTAACAGAGGATTCTTGACAATCTAGGCCAATGAGAGCATTCCCACCAAACTACATGTATTCTAAGTGTCTTCGAATAGCAGAAAATCATAAATTTATATTTATTTCTATTTCTCACGGATATATCAGATCAGATATTCACCCCGGATCATCAGTAAAAAAATAGAGATAAAGATTTGCGTATTCAGGAGAACGTTTGGAAATCCCTAAACTTCATGCCATAAGAATAATTAGATCACTTCTGGAAATCAACAGAGATAAAATCACGATGTACTTTTTGGCCTCGCGGATTTTGAGGAGACATTTGGCAGAGTAAGCCGTGAAAAATCGATGATCATTTTCCGGAAGATGGGAGTAGAATGGACAACTGATCCGGAACCTCTGCAGGCCTTCAACTAAAAAGGCGTGGGTGGCGAAAAGAGAGAATGGGGAAAGGCAGCATTTGGCGTGGGGGTGAGATCGTGATGTCCGCTCACCCGTCTAGTTGCTCGTCCTTTTCAACGGTCAATAAGAGGAAATGCTAAATGAAGCAAGGGGAACCTGAAAATAGTAATCAAACTCTGGGGATTCTCATAAAGTTGATTTACAGTTGAAAACCTTTTGGTATTCAGTTCCACGAATTATTACAATCATGACAAAGCGAATTGTAGACTTTTTTTTATAGGTATGAGAAAAAGATAAACGATAAAAATACAAAGGAGGTAATGAGAATAAATAAGAAATAGGAAGACAAAAATAAACTAAAGTGGGTTCCATAAACTAGAAGAGGAAGGAAATTCACCTTTTCAGAAAACGTTTTGGAGTAGGATAGACAGAATGGTAACGGAATTAGAAGAAAGTAATGTAAAAAAGCGTTTCCAAAAATGCAGAGTTGATAAAAGGCTCTTTAAATAAATGTAATCGGAAAATACTTGTGGAAACTTGAATTAGGAGAGTACACAGTTATGTATGGCTTGGAAACTTGATCATTTAATAATAAGGGTAAGAGTAGATTTGAGTCTTTTAAGACGCGGAAGAGGTAAAAAATGGAGAAAATGAAATGGAAGAAAAGGGAGACAAAGAAGGTTCACGGAGGAGAAAAGAGACGGCTACTGAGGAAAAGACTCGTAAAATATGACCGCTTGGCAGTTATCACTGCAACAGCTCCAAGAATGATCAACCCGAAACGGTTCACGTGTTTATTTTACCCCATGCCCTGGGAGTAACCATGGAATTATCGAGAGAGGGAGCCACAATACTTGATTTGTTTTTGGCCAGGTTGCACAGATTGCGCTAATTACATCCTCTCATGGAGGTATTTGTAATGAGTGAGCGGAGGTTGGCGGGTAGAGGAAGGAACTCTCCAGAAGGACCCTCTGGAGGAAGGAAGGAACAGCTGGCGAGTTCGCCCCGCTAAAAGAGCGTGCTGGTGAGTTAGAAAACCAGGAAGCACATTCCTCTGATATCCAAGTAAGCAAAAACAGCTGTGTGGGGGATACGAGTTACTAAAGCTGGGCTCGGTGCTGGGGGAAAAGCTTAGGCTCTAGCGCAGGGAATGAGGGGAAGCGAGAAGAGGAGATCTGTCGGCCCTCGCTCCCTCCTCCCCCACTCTGTCCCTTCTCCTCTGACAGCATCTCACCCTCTCCATACCTTCTCCTTCGAATTTGCGGCCAAACCCCACAACCTGGGGCTGAGCTCTGACGACGGATCGAGGGAAGGGGTAGCTTTCATGGCAGGTGGAGTGGGAAAGAGAGATGAAGTATTATGAGAAGAGTTGTTCGACGGGATTTAAAGTTGAAATGAGGAAGTGCGAATGAAGCCAGTGGGCAATTCTTCACAGCATTCTTCAAGCATTCGTATTTTTGACTGGGACACTTGGAGGGGATTAGTGGTGTGGAGGGGTTGATTCTTGGCGAGGGAGCTGAGGGGGGGGGGAGGCGACTGAAGGGTGCCACTTCTCGATTAGATTAGCTCGCGGATGTGAAGCTCCTAATAACACCCTCGGAAATACATCGTCGATTACTTTGAACCAAGTAAACGTTGTCCTTCATCGTGTCCCTAAGTTGCTATTGAATTCATCCCCAGGTATTCTAGTCCATTTTAGTATCCCCATTTAAGTACCCAATAAATATGCGAACTGAGACCATAAAACCCTTTTTTTGCAAAATTTAATCTACATCGATTTTTTCCCCTTCAAAGTAACCTCCATTTGTTGCTATGCACTTATTCCATCTTCTTTTCCACTGTTTAAAGCACCCTTGGAAGTCCTCACCAGTTAGGCTTTTTATCTTTCTTGTTGTTTCTTGCCTTATTGTGTCGACATTTTCCCAGTGTTGTCCCTTCATCACATTTTTTCATTTTGGGAATAGGAAAAAGTCGCAGGGGGCCGAGATCTGGCCAATAAGGAGAATGAGCAAGGCTGGTGATTGAACTTTTTGCCAGAAACTGGTGAACCATCAATGCTGAATGTGCAGGTGCATTGTTATGATGAAGGATCCATCCATCATGTTCGGTTAACATAGTAGTGTGCACTTTTGATTTTCCTAAATTCAGTTGATCAGCTATCATTCGGACAGTTCTTAGGCGATCGGTAAGGACACGTGACCGCACACGATGAATGTTGTCGTCAACACAGTGGTTGAAGGTCGTGCCGGCCCTGCATCATTCGTGGCGTCTTGTCCGCCATTTTCATGTTTAAGACGCTTAATCCACTTGAAAACAGATGTTTTCTTCACAGTATTATCACCGTAAACAGCTATCAACCTTTCATTAATTTTTTGATAACTCTTCACTCACTTCACCAAAAAACTTGATGTCAATCCGTTGCTCTGTGATTTCGTCAATTCCCATTTTTGACAAACAGTAACGACAAGGACAACAGAAACTAACATAATTGCCACCATACACACAACTCGATGATCCGCCAAGCACAGACGGCTAATTGGGTCTCAGGTAACTAACGTGACTAGTGGACGGGGCTGTAGTCCGCATCATGGTTGCCAGTTTGCACCAGTTCGCGTATTTTTTAGGCAGACCGCGTAAGTGCTGATTCAAGGTTTATTTGAATCGCAATTGGTGCTCCGCCTCGGCCATGGACGATTTCGACGAAGTTGCCCGCCGTGCTCGGAACTTCGACTGCGGGATCTGCCAAGGTGGATGGTCTGAGCATCCTATCGGGTGTGCATCCAGAAGCAATCTTTGTTAGCATTATGAACACGAATACTAAGGGTCCCTCCTGGGAAACGATTTTAAAACGTGGGCTTCAGACATTATTTAAACATTATTCGCTCAATAACAACATCTCGGTGGCGTAGTACATATGCAAATAAGGGTGTTCTTTCAGTTCTACGAAGGAAATTCCCTTGATCCCGCATATAAATTCATAACAATACTTGTTTTGAATGCTCCAATGGCAAAATGAAGACCTACATTGCGCAAAGTCGTTTAGAATTTCAGCTTGACTTTAACCAGGAATACTAAATGCACGAGCCACAGTCCAATTTTGATAGTACAAATGTTTTCATTGCATGAGCATATTTGTACGGTCGGTATTCCACGATTTATGGCCCAAAAGGCGTAAAATATAAAATATTTTAGAGCAACCATCTCCTAAAAACCAATCAATTTCTCGCCAATTTATTCGGTGGTCTAGAAATACTCCAAGTAAACGGATATTTTCCCACATACAAGTGGAATGGAATGTTCCATCGATTCATATTTGCTAGTGGAATAAAATGTCCTCGTACCCAGTAAAAATGCATGCATTTAGTTTTTTCAGCGGTGAAGCGAAATACTTTGGAACGAGACCACTCATCCAACCGGTCCATGTCAGCTGGACTTGTCTCCTTGCACTGCCAATTCTCGAAGACTCGCGAAAAATTGCTAGGTCATCAGTGAAAAAGGAACCCATAACCAGTGCTTGGATATACTTACTTTAACGTACCATTGGTGGCTATGGCGAGCAATTTTTTACTTAAAGCGGGCCCGCGGGACCCCGTTTCCCGGGATATGCGTGTAGTTTTTCCTATTTTCCCAGTAATATTTCACTGCAAAAACGGTGACGTGAATTTATGAAATATATTTAAGAGGAAAGAAGCAGTGTATAATTTTCGGAGCTGCGCGAGTGAATAACTCTTAATTCTGTGTTTTATCCCTTGAAATCTTGTAAGGAAGACTTTATTTTCCTACATGGAAATTACTCCTTTACCCTATTGACAGTTTTTTCTTTCAACCCGCACAGGAATATTAGGCATAGTGGTCGTGGCAAGAAATAGTTCATGCTGCTTTTCATTTGTCTTTTTTATTGTTAGTATATCATCGCAGAGTTTTTGACGGATTTTTCCGGGCCGAAAATTGCACAAAACTGTGAATATATATCAATGAAATCCATGGAAAAATTTCCTCTCCTTTGAACACCCTATTATAAAATATTTTTTACTTAAACAGGATACGTGTTCTCTCACCTAAGTTTTCGAGCGGGATCTTTTTGTATGAGCTGAAGGTGGTTCCCATCTTAGAAAAAGAGAAGATATGGATATTTGTCCAAATATGCTGTGAAATAGTCAATAAGAGAAAAAATACATTTATGAAAAAAGCACAATGTGTGACACATACCTTCCGAAAATATACAGGTTTTTGAGATATATATTGCAAACTTCCAAGTTGTGCCAATACACTAAATATACTGAGTGTTCTTGTTCCCTCAACTCAGCCAAAGTTGTTCTCAGGATCATCAACAAAAGGATAGAGATCAGGGCAAATGTTTACTTAGTGGATGATCAGTTTGGGTTTAGGAAGGGGAGAGGCACGCTCAATGCCATTGCAGTAATGAGATCACTAATCGAGGGAAACATAGAATACAATGAGGAAGTAATTTCTTGTTGTTTAGATTTCGAAAGGGCACTCGATAGAGTACATCGGGAAAAACTAATAAATACACTCTTAGATGTGATAGACGTGCGGAAGCGATGGCCTTTTCAAACTCGTGTGTGGGTAATTTAATACAGAAATTACACGAAATTAGGCACTGCAAACGCACCTAGTGCAACCCAATGTTCATTGTAAATTCTTTACGAAGACTGAGACAGAGGGAATGAATTGAAGGTAGGCGCTTTTTTTAGAATAACGCTATGAAATCGTTTGATTTTTAATGAAATACTACAATTTTTCAATATACCAGACACGACCCGAAGTACGACGGTCAACCTTATACGTGTACAGAAATCCGCATTTATATATGTCACACTGCGGTGGGGAAGGGTTGATTTAAGAGAGGTAGAGTGCAGGCATTGTTTGAAGGTGGGTCAGTGAGGGGTTGCATAATGGAGGGAAGGGTGGACGTCCTGATTAGGGTGTATAAGGGACGTAGGGGTATGGAAAACATTGAAGATAATTTCAAGACGCTTTAAATAATTAGGAAATAAAAGAAAGGAGGTGTGTGTCCCATCGAGAGTGCGCGGGTGTTGGAGATTGGTGTGTGGAGAAAAATTCATTTCCCTGGTTCTCCTTGGAGTGTTTGTGAAAATGTGTCAATTGTTCTTAGATTCCAGTTATTTTTCTATGCGGTAATGCGTGAAATTTTAAAGTTAAAGCCACCTTCGCAATCTATTTCTAATCAATATTTATCGAAATAAGATGTTGACTCAATGTTTCTCGAAATGTATTTCTCTGTGCTTACAAACACATAAATATTACATAAATAAAAACAATACATAAACACATACATATTTTATCACCCACACCCTCTTGTCTCTCTATCTCACCACGCAAGTGGTTCAGGTTTCTCGGTAGGATTCCCGTGCCCAGCCCCACCAATCCGCCCACGCCCGTCATACTCGCCCCCACCATCTCCTCTCTCCACGGGCCTCTGCCAAGTCTTTTTCAGGAACTTCATTCGCCCACGCATTTCCTCATTTCGTGCTTCACCTGTTCTCCGCAGAACTCTTTTCGTCCCCCTTCCCTCCCGTACACATTCTCTCCTGACCACATTCTCCCCTCCCTCTCCATGCCTTCATGTACCACTATCCTTTCGATCCGTCTCTTCATCGTAAGCCAGTAGCCCCTTGACGATATCGGTAAAGGCGTCCCTTTAAATTTCATTTATAGGGACGTAGCGAGTAAAGGGGCTGCTGTAAGTTCAAGGCACATTCTTTTAAAAGTCTGGTTAGCTCCAAAGGAAATGAAAGTTAGGTGTAGCTTAGGTTTCAGCACTCGGGTCTCTTTTAAAGTTTTGCAGCAAACTTCTTCTTAATGAGTTGCCATGAAAAGACTTTTTCAACAGTCATGGCCGAAGTGAAACGGTAGTATACGAAGCTATGTTAACGGTAATATGTATCCGGAATAGGTTCGGCGAGGAGGGAAATGTACTGCTGTTAAACAAACATTGGAACACCTTTCGTTATAAAAGTACCACGGGCGAAGAATATATTTTTCAAAAACAATTTTTCCGTCTTCTGTGTTCTGAAGGAAGATGATTCTTATCGCTGTACGAAAGTTGTACGCTATCGATTATCTAAAATTGATCTCTAAATACGTTATGTGTGCACGATGGTAATATTATGCAACAATTAGTGATTATTGAAATTATTTCAGTGCTGAATCTTGGTTCTGTCATCATTGCAACAGTGAACGTGAGCGGAAAACAATCCAGGAATATAATACGTTATACTTCTATTGATCTTATAATGATTCCTTAATTAAGATCAACAGATTCAGGCTTAAGGTCGTGGAAGTTCTTCATAATGAATATAAGGAGAGTTTGCCCTTTTCCCCAGATTTATTAAAGCGTACGACGCGTTTCAACTCACAGAGTCATTATCAGGTACAAGACAAAATTAACAGTGAGGAGTCCATATTTATATATTGAGTTACGGTTGGAAAGGGAAGGTGAGCGGGGGGAAAAGGAGGGGGAGGAGGCGGTGAGGTTACTGAGAGCGAAGAGTGGAGGGTTAATGACAGGGAAAACCGAAAATTGGGAGAAGAAGGTGATGGAACGTTGGTAGCAGGTTGTTTCATAGCAGGGGTTTAACGAGGAAGGCTTAGGAACCTCGGAGAAGGAATTGTCCGGTGAAGGAAAAAGGGGGGGTGGTAGGAGGATACGGGTTAAAAGGTTTTTCTAGGAAGCCGAACATAATGTCTGGTTGTAGTGAAAGGGAGGAGCCACGTGTGTGAAGGGGAAAGGGGGGGGGGAAGGTGAAATATTTCATTAATGGAAAATAAGATGTCCGGTGGTATTGGGAGATAGGAGACCCGTGATTCAAGGGGGGGGGGAGAGAAGGGAGGAAGGTGAAATCATGAAGGTGGAGGGGAGGTGGGAGTTCGATTTTTGGGTTTATTCCTGAGGATAGGGATATTAAGGAGGGGTGAATGGTTCACAAAAGTTTTTTCATTTAGCAGAATATTTTGATCCTCTTGCAGAATTTCTAGCTGCTCCAATGTGTCCAGTTTCGTCCCCTTGTTCCCCAAGTGGAGGATTTCCGGAATGAACTTGCAATCATGGGATGTCATTATCAGATGCTTGGCTAGGAGAGAAGTTTCATTACCCGATGTCCAGCATCTCCTATGTTCCTTCACTCTCGTGATGAAACCTCTCCCCGTCTGGCCTATGCAGCACTTTTCACAAGAATCACACTTCACTTTATATACCCCGGATTGAAGGAGGGGGTCAAGCCTGTCCTTGTTTTTACATGATATCCTCCCCAATGTGGAAGGATTGTAAAGAGAAACGTTGTGTGTATCTTTGGGGAAACGTCTGGCTAATTTATTCGTTAGGGAGCCAACAAATAACAATTTACACCACTTTTTTGTATTATCCTCAACGGAAAGATGAGGACAAATTTTGGAAATGGCTATTTTCTGTAGTTTTTTCTTAAGCATTTTTACTATTAGGTTTGGATTATAGCCATTTGATGTTGCTATGGATTTTATAACGTTGAGTTCATTATTGAAGTTGGTTTTTGATAGGGGTAAGTT
Source organism: Hetaerina titia (assembly GCA_037158775.1). Taxonomy (NCBI): domain Eukaryota; kingdom Metazoa; phylum Arthropoda; class Insecta; order Odonata; family Calopterygidae; genus Hetaerina; species Hetaerina titia. Next base: position 15,829,161 of record CM073768.1, on the reverse strand, counting down.
TACTAGCCTATGTAACATAGCATGGAATAGTTTATGATCAGTAGGGTGGCAAGAATCGGATGGACTCCTCAGTGTTAATTTTGTCTTGTACCTGATGATGACTCTGTGAGTTGAAACGCGTCGTACGCTTTAATGAATCTGTGAAAAAGTGCAAACTCTCCTTATATTTATGATTCCTTAATTGTCAAAAATGAACCTCAAAGTAATTAGATTTGTGTGCATCCTTCATCACTTATTCCCTGGTTTCTTTCCTGGGTCTCTCTTCTTTGGGCCGATTCCTATATCCCTTGCTCTTTCTAGTCGGATATCACCATTTATCTACCATTCCTTCTATTCTTCGTAAATACACAATGCATCAAGGAGTGTTCAATCTATTTTTCTTAAAGGTGCCCAATATACGCATTCATTTCATATCGTATTCTTCTACTGACAACTTCATTCAACAGGCGCTACGTGGTCTACCTTTCGTCTAACTCCCAACCTTCGACCTAACTACCAGAGGTGACCAGGAAATTTAATCATTGCTCCCACCAGCACAGCTCTAGAGGTCATCGGAACGGAGAAGCCCTTCCACAACGTCAAGGTGGTAGTCCATGGGAGGGATATATATGTATATATATTATTAGGTAATCTACCGGTTAAGGTAGGTTTTGAATGAACACAACTACAAAATAAATACATTGTGACTTCCAACAAAACGCAATCCAACAACATGCTCTACATCAGGTTGCTATGCTCTCTTTATCTCTGTGTACTTCCTTCCTCCCTTCATCTCGTCCAACATCCCTATCCTGTTCCTGCTTTTTCCTCGTTTGCTTAACATTTTCCCCTCTACTACAGTGTTCAACATTCCACTGTCGCTAAATACGTCTTTCATTCATTTTTCCTACCTCCATAGGATTTATCTCAACAAACCCCTCTCCTCACCCACCATCACCAGTACTTCCTCATTTGTTTTCTTTCGGTCCATTTCACCTTCTCCATTCTTCTCCACACCCACATTTCAAAAGCTCCAATATACGTCTATTCTCCTGCTTCAGCGACCACGTTTCCGCACCATACTACGCTCCATATCAGAGTTTTTACGAGTCTTTTCTTAACCTCCCTACTCGACGTCCCCGTCATCAACTCCCTCCTCCTTGAGAAAGCCTCCTTGTCTAGAACAATTCTTCTCCTTGCGTCCCTACTACTTTGACCATGTTGTTCAGAAACACTTCAGAGATACATAAATTATACTACCTGCACTAGTTTTTGCCTTCCTATGTTAATGTTATTTTCAGCCTTTTTCTTTCTGAAAAATTGCATAACCTTTGCTTTGATAATAATGATTCTCCTCCCATGTCTATCGCAATGAGTTTCCAATTCACTCAACAATGGTTGCTATTCCTTCGCTGACTTACCAATTAGAGCTTGGTCATAGGCTGACCTAACTGATTTCACGAGTTCCCATCCGACTTTCATTCCTAACTCCAGTTCTTCCCATGAGTCTTTAATCATATCCTCCATATATTTGTTGAACCTCACCGGTGATAATGGGCTACCCTGCCTGTTACCTCTTCCTAACACTCCCCATTCGGACTCTTCATTCCTCACTACAAATATTTCATATATATCACAATTGTATTTGGTTTATTCTGGGTGATTCAAAAGCTTTTTGAAGCTAAATATGTGGTAACTCGTGAGTTCTCACCTCAATGATGTCTGGTGATTCTGGGAGGACTTCAATTGGAGTAATTTTTCAGCAAACATTAAATGATTAACTGTGGGATATGGTATGGTATTTTGGTAGCGGTATATTGGGAATATTTGTTGAGGAATGCAGGAAGTTTTGCGTCGGAGTAGCGGCGAGAGCGGGTGGTTGTGCAGTCGCCAATGTGGAAACGGAGAATTTATAAGAGAAATGGTACACGACCAATTTATAAGAGTAAGTGGCCTTTGGGATTTCTTTTCAAGAATCTCCTCGAAGTGGAAAATGGGACAACGATTACACCTGAAATTATTGCAGGGTGAGGGTTGCAGAGTTCGAAGTAAGAAGGCAAATGGGGTCTATGGAATTTAGTACATATGTTAAATAAATGTTTACGATTTTAGGAGAAAAATGTATATTGGAAAAAGGAGAGATGCTAAATCTTTATTCTCATTATGTGGTTATCTTCCTTAAGAATGACGGTTTTTTGAGAACTTAAGAATGACCAATATAACGGATTTTTGAGTGCCAGGAAAGTAGGTGGTGTATCACTCATGGTTTAGACTATTAGTGAGGTACGCTTAGGTCCGAGAAATTTATCCAGCAGTCTGGCGTAGAATTTTTCTTTTCAGTAATTTGCCGTAAAGTCTCTCTTGCCAAGGGATTGGTGTAGTCCATGTTGTAGGGAGGAGGTGCCAATACAAATAAAGTAATCATGGACGAAGGAGGAAAATAGTATTGAGATATTGTTCATGATTTTTTGGAGTCTTTTTGACGGAAGTGGAAAGGTTATTATTATTAAGGAGGCTGGCGATGTGTATTAACGTTTTGGACGAGTTCAATACGAAAGATGTGGAATGTTGAGATAAAGAATTGAGTCTTGTAATAAAAACATTTTTTTATGGAGAATGTATTTTCACGATAGCCTACGAAGAGTCTTACAATAGAAAAAGCCATGCGGTAACCGAGGGCGGAATATAGTATTTGATCATAAGAAAAAGTTTCTTTAAACTCGAAAGACTTTTTCATCAATACTAACTCGGCCAGGCGGATGATCAGTCGGTTGAAGGATTCTGCGGCGTGTGGTATTGTTTGAAAAGAAGAAGCTTCCGAGGTTGCTAGACTTATGCATATTTGAAGCATAAATGTTGGATGTCGTAGGGTTCGTAGGATAGGAAATGGCGATTTCTGTGTGTAAAAGTCCTTCGTTGGATCCATATTCTAAAAAAATAAGAAATAATTCCATTTAGATTTTGTGAACTGTGGTAATGGGAGGGGGGGAGTTGTTTGAGAAGAGCTGGCGCATTTCTTCTGAATTATATTCTCTTTCGTCTAACATGGCAATAGATAGCCAGTTATTTGCTTTCGCTATTATGATATTGATTTTGGATGATAATCTTTTAAAATTATTTGATTTTGAGTCAATTTTTTTAGTGAATTCAGGCATTGCAGAAATGGTATATTGGAAGCTGGGAAAACCAAAAAAAAAGAAAAAATGGGTCACTAAAATATAGATAGATTTTAAAATGTTTGAATTCAAAATAAAAATTGTCAAAACTAAAGTAATATGCGTCATTTTCGTTGAATAAATTGCATTAACCTAAGGATATTAGAAAACAGGTTAAGCAGTAGTAATAGTTTGAACGCCGAGTGCCTGGCATGTACAAAAATATTCTTTTTTAAAAGTTAAGAATAAATTCAATAAAAAATGAAAAAATTCAATATGAACCAAAAACTTGAATCAAAATATAATAAAGAAATAGCTTGTGAGGAGTATACAGACTCGCACCCAAAAGTGGTAGGAGTGATTTTTTTACAAGAATTTTATTGTCGATATACTTACATCGACTTAATAATCTTCAAAGTATGCTCCTTGAGCTGCTACACACTTAGTATAACGTTGCTCGCATTCCCCGTACGCCCGCTGGAAATTTTCTTTGGGGATGCCGTTGATGACCCTCGTCGAAGCCTCTTGAACGGCTTTTATCGAGCCAAAACGTCGTCCCTTGAGCTGTCTTTTCATCAGGGGGAAGAAGAAGTCCGGTGGTGCCAGATCGGGAGAATAGGGCGGGTGCAGCAACGTGGCATCGCCGTATTTGGTCAGGAGCTGTCTGACGACGAGCGCGCCATGGCACGGAACGTTGACATGATGAAGCACCCAGCAGTTTGCGATGGCCAGTCGGACTCTTTTTACGCGTTCTCGGAGGCGGGTGAGCACCTGCACGTAAAAGTTCGCATTAACAGTCTCCCCTGGTGGGACAAACTCCTTGTGAACCTCTCCATGACGGTCGAAAAACACAATCAACATCATTTTGATTTTTGAATTTCTCATGCGAGCCTTTTTTGGACGCGGGGACGCGGAAGGGTGTCATTCTAAATTCAATTTCATTTTGTTTTTCCACGCGGACAAAAACTTGCTTCACTAAAATCGGTGTCCTCACTCAACGACAGCCCGTAGGCAGCTGAGGTTGGTGTCGGTCTGTGGCTAAGAGCCCCCTCCACCTTACCCTGCCAGGCAGACCCTCCTCCACCGCTCCGTTCGCGCCAGAGAAAATCAGTCCTACCAGTTTTGGGTGCGACCCTGTATTTAAGGACTCTATGGAGATGTGGACATCGGGAAAATCTGGGGAAAAAGAGATTGAAGATTTTCAGATAATGGTTATCGGGACGGATACTGGAAGTAATGGAAAGGAAGGACGATGGGCAATAATGATAATATTTAGGAAATATGAAGGAAAAAGAGTACTTCTGGAGGAAATGAGGAAGAAAAAAGTGAAATGGGAGGGAGAACATGCTAAGAGATGAATGTTTCTCAAAGAAATGGAAATGAAGACTAACTGAACGTAAGAAGGAAATGAGAATAAAAAGATTTAAGTTGATGAATGAGAAAGTACTATTTAAGATTTTACAGAGAAAGATGTCAGGGGTGGAGAAATGGAAAATTGTGTCAAAAGCGGCTTATAGAAGCAGATAACTAATAATTATGTTGATCTCAGTATGAGTATTAATTTCTTGTGGGGGACCTAGCCGATGATTTTCTTACTATTTAACACTAAAGCGACTACTTCCCCTGATTTCTGAATCTCATGAATAATAAGCCCTAATTGTGTATCACATAACCTGCTTTTCCTAAACTCAAAATGGCAACAGTCGAGTACGTTCCTACTGCGGAGAAATAATGTAATACTTCTAACTATGACCTGTTCCAAATTTTTGCATGACATCTATATTGTGTCTATTAATTAAGAGAGTCGATTGTCACTGTAAAGCTAACTGTCCCCGATTTCGTAGTGTTAGGTTGTATCAATTTAATTCCAGTCGCAAGTAACTGAGCCTTCTTCTATCGCTTGGTAAGAGACTATTTCTAAGTCAGTTGCATTATCTTCAGCTAGGTACGTACTTAGTATCGGAGGTTTCCCTTGGGCCTGAAGCAGCTCCTGGTTTTTATATTTTATATTTGGGACTTTCTGTCACTCCTCGTTAAAAAAATAATTTGCTCATGGTATCCTCAGATGTGTGAAAGCTTTCGTTTTGAGCAATTATATTTTTGTTTTTGGTGTTCTGCAAACATTCTGAGTGCAAACGAGTTTGTCTTATGACTCTCCATTTGAGTTGGACTTTTTTATATGTTAATTATTTTTGAAATTTAAATAAAAATTTCTCTATCTCAATAACGCCGTTTTACTTCTCTGTTGTGTTTTGAATAATTATTATTGTCTTTAAGTTTTTTCTACTTTTGAGATTAATTTCTCAATTCCATCACGTACAATATTTTATACTATTCGGCAGTTATTTTCAACGTCCGTGCTCTAAGTCTCTAACAAGAATGTTTGCTAAACGTGCCTAAATAACTCTCAATAGAAATAAGTCATTCAAAGATCTATTGAACTAACAAAAATTTAAAACACCGAACATATTATTTTCAATCGACAAAAGACGAAAGAAAGAAAAAACTTTTTATTCAATCCATACATGTGTAAAAAGAAAAAATACCACTATTTTCTCGGATCTGAATATATTTTTTCCTAACGTTGCATATTTTTAATTTTCGAAGTTTGGATTATTGAGACAGTCACTTCGGATCTCCACGCAGGGTTGAGATTGTCTTGGAATGAATTCCCTTCAACGGAAACTATTGCTCGCCAATGATCCTCATCAGCGCGACACCAATACAATTTCGTCTTTTTCGATTCCGAAAAATATTGTTTCGCGTTGTTCAATGGCACAGAATGTGTCTTGAAAGGTTCCTCACTTCCTGCGGAAAGACCTCCAATGCCCATTCCCTTCATTTCGTCCCTTCCCTCATCCAAGTCACTCGAATGGTATTTTACAGAATCGAGATGTATTTCCCAAGGGAGGAATCACTCCACCTCCTCCCTCTCTCCGCTCCAGTGAGCGTGAAATTATCTCTGGCGCGTGAGCTCACTCAACCCACGAGGAAGATGCAACCCAAGTGACCGAGGAGCACTGAGTGGGGTGAGAGACATCCGGGGAAGGGACCGTCCCTATCGGTTTCCCATTTTAAAACTTGACACTAACGTTTGGCTTAAATAGATGTAAATAATTGGCAATGTCCACATAAACAGTTCATCATTGGTTCAATTACTTCGCAAGTTAGCCCTCGGAAGAAAATAAATTATTTACAAGGACAAAATTGCAATATTTTCAAACAGTGAGTTTCGTGAGGGAAAGGGCGTTTTCCAGAAACTTTCTTCCTCCAAATTAAGTTCACATCTGAGGAAATATAGCAAAGAGTAACCTTTGGATTGAAGAATCTTCTTTTTGTTTCTCCCATTACCGTTTCCATTCCAGATTTGAGGGCTGATCACTCATAGTACTTTCTAGACGAGCGAGTTTTATTTATTTTCTATTTAAGCTACTTAAAAGTTTTAGAAATGGACTGTACGTTTATTTTGATAATGGTACAGACAAGGATAAAACATGAAAAAGATTAATTTTTATTCAATCGAAGGAATAATTTCGACAAGACTTTCAGAGCATAGGTTTCAATCGTAATCAATGACCGCTTTTGCATGCGTACATGCATATAAGGCGTATAAATCAAATCTTCAAAATACACGTCTTAATAAAGGGGCTACTTGAAATTATTTCCATATATCATTCGTAGCAAGCCAAATTCATAAACGCAAAGTCGGATAGTGCCCAAGGCAAAACTAAACACTACCAGCGATTTAGATATTTTTGTTAACGGTTAATTGACTGGGGCTCTTCCAAGAGCTCGCGGAAGCAGCGACTTTATGTTATTATGCAGTTTGGAATTTTCAATGGCGAAACATGTAGGGTTGGAAAAATTGTTTTAAGTAATTTTATTCATCAAAAAATTAGTTTTAGTAAATATCTCTGTGAGAAATGTTACAGTAAGATATAGCTGTAGTGTTCTTTATGATTAACGACTAGAAATTCTGATGAAGATTCAGCGTACAATGTGATTCCTTTCAAAATAATATTTCCATTGTCTCATGGACTCAGGAATACTTTATTGGGCGTATTTTCTTTATTAATGCTACACCAATCTGGGCATTTTTTGCTCGGAAATAATATGAAAAAATTGCAGCGAAGAATATGCCCATGCATTCATTTTGAATTCAATCATAAAATGCAGGCCTCAAAAATTTGCTCAACTGATGCCCGTTCCCATTTGAATCGTAGCGCGCAATTCTTTTTCCATTTTGATAACCATTGGCGGATGACTCATTTAAAGGAACTCTTGCGATGTTTCGTGCAATTCTCTGAGTTTGTCGATGGAAAGAACTTTTTTGAATAAAGTGGGCTCTTACCTCAACTTCTGTGCAATGCACACTCCTGCGATTACGTGTGGCAATGATTAAACGGTAATTAGTCGTAAGATATTGATACGTGTACCTTCTAAAAATTTACAATGTAAATTTAGCATTGTAGAGGGACTAATTTGGGTTCGCCGACTTCGAAGGTCACTTAGTACCTCTTGAAATCAAGTATGTTTATAAGAAACGTATGAAGGTGAAGTGATTATTTATCATAACTATTAAAATAACACACAAAACAAGAATCTATCTGTGTAATTTATCATTAATATGTTACAATAGAGGCAAGAGACTAGATTCCATTGGAAAAGTAAATACTCGGCGAAGGAAATCTGGATTATCACTTAATGTAAAAAATAGGTCACCCTAAATGTTTAGTCCCTGGCATTTCTCGCATTTAGACAGCATGTGACTGAGGATCTTAAGAGTGTCGCAGTCTTCACAGAGGGGTGAAGTCTTCTTCAGTGAAGAGCTAGGGATGAGTCAGAGCACTGTGCCCTATTCTAAATGGTGTGATACGACCTCCTCCCTCCTCCCTGCACTACTGACCTCGAGGCATAAGAAGACCGCACTGAAGACACGGGTTTCAGGGGGCAAAGAGTTTTCCTGGTAACCATCCGCCATTTGACATTCTACTGCTTTTGCAATATGATTTTTAGCGCCAACTACAGAACGTCAGCCGGTAACCTCGATGGTCCGAGTTCAGTAGATCCTAGGCAGGTATTCTCGATAACCGCTGAATAAGCTTTCTCAATTCTCATTTGCACTAGGATCTAGAGAAATGGAATCTAGCACACTTGTGGTGCAGAGCATAAAGGCATAAATATGCATTTCCATGGCGATTGGATGGCATGATGAAAACAATGGAAATGCATAGCAGGGCAATCATTAGGTCAGTACAAATGAAAAAAGAACGGTTTCTGTAGTTGTTGTCACGGAAAGCTGTCTTAGTAGCAGAATTTCCAATATATATCTATGCATGCATATATTTGAGCTAAAATGGTCCAGGTAGTACAGACATAGGGAGAATAATGGCGGGAAGGGTATTGATGATAGGGACGTTGAGTAGTAGTAGTATTAGGGACGGAGCGTAGTTATGTCGCTGAAGCAGGATGATAGGCAAAGATTGGAGCCTATGGCAATGTGGGTTTGGAGAAGAATGGAGAAGATGAAATCGACCGAAAAACCAAACGAATGAGGAAATACTATGGTGGTCGAGGAGAGGGATTTGTTGGGAGAAATCCTATGGAGGCAGGAAGAATGGACGAAGGGCGTGAATTGGTCAGCAGTGGGATGTTGAACACTGTAATAGAGGGGAGAATGTAAGGCAAACGAGGAATGGGCGGGAATAGAATAGGGATGTTGGATGGTATGAAGAGAAGAGATGACTTGGTGTAGAGTTTGTTAAGAAAACAAAATATTTATTTCGAATAAAACAATTTCTGGCGTAACTTAGTGGAAAATCTTCATACTGACTTTTAATAATCAAACCACCTTACATTTCTACATAAACTTTATTTATGTGGAAAAGTAAAGTGGTTTGTTTATTAAAAGTCAGTATTTATTTCGAAGTTTTGCCATCCAAATCTACCTAAACCGGTAGATTACAATTGATATATATATATATATATATATATATATATATATATATATATATATACACATACACATATGAAATCGTAATATTTAATACATACATGCATATATATATATACATATACATATATATTATATTTAAATATATATATATATATATATATATACATATGCATCCTTATATGTATATATACACACATAATTGGGTTCTTTATCCTTTAAGGTCGGTCTCACTGCCGTCTTCGCATAGCGACCAATCCTGTGACGGAAAGACGATCTGAATATGACGTCTAGCAAATCCTTCTTTTGTCGTGGCAAGAGGGCCCCTCGGTCTCCGCGTCTCGATCTCTCTCTTTTTCGCTTTTTCCAGTTCCATTTCCCCCGTACCGCACCCAAACCTCTCGCCCACCCAACCCCTCCTCTTCTCCCCGCCGTTCGCTCTATATGAGAGGAGAGGAGGTTACATCCCCCTTCATGCATTGCGAACTTCTCCCAATGACGATAATGACGGCAACTCGGCTAGTAAAATATTTTTACAAATTTAACAAATCGCATTGTCGTATTCTGTACTCGTATCTACCCGTATCATTCCGTGGGGCAAAAATGAAGAGAGATACGGAGAAGGAATCCGGCCCTGGCCGTGATGACTAGGGCGAGGCGTGGGAGCATTTAGTCATGGGAGGAAGAAGGGAGAGATAAATGGGTTGTAAAGAGGAAAGGGAAAGAGAGAAGTAAGGGAAATGGGATTGAAAAAAATGCGCGGTGGTCAAGGCCTTTCCCGGGCCCGGAGTCGTCCGGAGTCTTATATTCTCCGCGTGTATGCGATGGATTCAAATCTTCTCCCGCCACCGTCTTCTATCTGTTTTAAATGTGTGAATAAATTTTCTACGAAATGTAATAATAAGAATTTGGGGATGAATAAAAGGGAAAGAAGAGAGGTGGGGGGAGTAGTGAGGGAAGGGGTGAGACAGTAAATAGCGAGTGTAGGAGTCGTTTCACGTGCCTTTTCAACTTACGAGAAGGGCTTTTTTCTTTCTTTACGGCGAACAAGGATTTACGTTCCTCGTATAATGACGCCCCGAGATTTCTTTATGGACGCACGTACTCGTTTTATTTTTTATTATGTTCTCAATAACTCACAACCTTTATTTTTTTCCTCCCCTCTTCTTCCCTGGAGATATGGCCAAAAAAAATTCGGACGTGTCCTCAGTAACGTCTGAAATTTGCGATGACGACGGAACCGCAAACGAGTCCAAACCCATTCCCTCATCTCCGGAGGGACGGAGACAGGGGGCAAGCGTTTAAAGAAATCCCGGCAATATTTTCCTTGTGTGCGCTTCGTTTTCATCCATATGACCTATGCATGGAAATGATACTCTAAACATCCAGAAGGCACGGTCTAATATTGGACAAAATTTCTTGAAAGTGCCCCATAAACTGGATAACCTTTTTTTATTTTCATTCATTCTTACCCCACATTGTCCTTCTAGTGTACAAAGAAATGCATGCAACTACTTGACTGACTTAAAAATAATGATAAAAAGTTCATCATCATCAAACTGGACTTATTTTATGAATTCTCCGCCAACTTTCATTCCTATCTCTAGTAGTTGCAATGCATTTTTAACCGTTTTCCACAAATATGTGTCGGACAGCACGAACTATACATATTTGACATCTCTCTCTTGCCCCTCTATCTAATTCCCCAGTTTGCACTTTGACACGTGCATATTGGCTGAGAATAAGTCTCCCATCCTTCCAATCTTCTCGTATTTGCTGTAATAATTTTATAAATTCAACCCAATCCCTTCAGTCTCCACGTACAGAGAAATACATCCTGATTGTACTGATATTCCACGTTCATCTCTATTAGTAGCATCATAAATGAAATATCATCACGCGTACATCTGCCCGTTTTGAACCTAAACTGATTAGTAACTGAGTAACCTTGCAACGGTAGGCGAAAGAAGAGATAGTGATGATGAGGTGGGGGACTACGATACGGTACCAGGAATGACTGTAGGTATGGGAGGCGATTTAGGAAATGGAATGTAGGAGCATTAAATTAAACCAGTTGGATTAATAATTACGTTGCATATGGATTAATAATGAAATTGCAAATGGCTTAATGATTAAAGGAAAGTGTATAGGCAGGCTGTAGAGAGGATCATGGCTGAGGAAAAAGATCTTGGTGCTATGGAGGAAAAATGGAAATATAACGATTAAGGATATCAAAAGCCGAAAAAGAATTTATAGGAATTGTTAATGGGAAAATAACAAGAAAACCATGGCTCACCAATGAGATGATTAGAAAGATAGACGAGAAAAGGAAATTAAAGAATATAAACACATTATTAGGTATAAGGAAGTGGAAAGAGTTAAATAATAAATTGAGAGAGGCAAAAAATAAAGCAAAAGCTCGTGGGTATGGAACGTTTGCAGAAGAAGGGTGAAATTGGTGGCCTAAACAAGTGAGTATCTATAGACAAATAAGAGGGGAAGATTTGTGTTAACAGTTAGAGATAAATCGGGTAAGATGATAGTTTAAACGGAAAATATCCAAGCGGGAAAGAAGGAATGCATAGAAGAACTGTACGAGTATAGTCAACCAACTCAAACATAGAAAGAAAGATATGATCTAGATGATGATAGCTTAGGTCAAGGATTCATTGACAGTGAGATAAAAGGGGCATAAGGAAAATGAAATCAAATAAATGTGTAGGGTAGCTTTGTGGGGATAATTCGGGGTTTTTATGTTGTTAGAAGAACCTGGGAGGGAAAAATTTGTCAGATTAGAGGGAAGGATTTGCCATAGTACCATAAAAACCTTTCTTCCTAGGTTTTTCTAAATGTAATACAATTCCACGGTTATTTTGTCAAATCCAAGGCCTTGTTTTATTCCATTGCCCTAATACACTTTTTATCTCTCAACTAAGTATGCCTCGGTCAAAACTATGCCCAGCTACGAATATTCTACGCAATCTGAACTTGGTGGCCTTATTTTATAACGGGTCCCATATGTATTCTTTCAACTCATTTTTGTAAATTTTAACGCATCTTTTTATAGTTTTCATGGATGTTTCCTTATTTCGCGACAGTGCACTCACTTTCTTGTATAGGGCTACTCTTCTTCCTTAACTCTCCAAATCCTCGCACTGCGTCTTCGATCACGCGCTCTTTTGCCATTTTAGTTTCATGCTTGAGTTTATAATTTATCATTACATAGTTCCTTCTACCTGTAATTTGTTTATATTGTTTAATTTTCATCCCAGTTTTATATTTCTAGTCGCCTCGTTTGCAATCCATGGCGTCATGGTTGTGCTTACTTCTGTAATTATTATTTTTTTAGGCTTCTATGTCTGTTTCTTTTAGCTGGTTTGAAACTTTGCTCTAAACCGTGCCCATCCTTTTCCTGGTCCTTACTCAGAATTATTTCAACTTCCTTCAAATAGGCGTTCATTTTCGTTCAGTTTATGCTTCTGTATCCCATTTCCAGTCCCAAGAGATTATGCTTTTCATAAATCTGCTTCTAACCATATTATATATAATGCAATTGTTATTTCTTTGAATTCCTAATGAAATACCATGCATACCTAAACCCGCCGTGGTATTAAAGAAAATCGAACGATTTCTCACGCTTAGCTACTTTCGACCGTACTTATTTTTTATTCCTAAACTGCAGTCCCTTACTTCACTCCCTTTTTGCTGACCCACCGATCTTGTGAGAGTTTTTGAGTCCCATAGGTGCCAGGATCTGTATTAGCCTCATTTCTGTGTTAATCATATTTTCCTCGGATAAATATTTGAGGTGGACTCCCATTTACTTCCTCATAATTGTTTATAACGTGACACCAGTACTAAAATTGCGACGTGCTGGGATAAAACACCTGGAATTTCTTGTGCAGCAGCACAATGATAATTCTCTGACCTCTCCCACGCAACACAGTCTTACATCCAACGCCACAATTAGTCCTACTTCAATTCAGGATATTTCTTTCACCCCTTAATACCGTCCAACCTCCCTATCCTATTCCTATCCTTTCTTTGTTTGCACAACATTTTCCCCTATATCAGAACACTTAATACCTCATTATCCATGACAATTCTCTTTACCTATTTTCCTGCCAGCTTATAATTTTTCCCAGCAATTCCCTCTCCTCTCCCACCATACCCAGCACTTCCTCGTTTGTTTTTATTTCTGCCCACTTCATCTTCTCCACGCCAATACTTAACAGGTCTCCAATAATCACATGTCAAGCGTTTCAGCATATTTTAATGGTTATGTTTCCTAGTCGTACAGGACCACGCTCTATTTAAAGAGTTTGACCAGCCGTTTCTCAAAATCTTAAATCAACGTCCCAGTCATAAAATACTTTCTCCTTGACAAAGCTTCTTTTTCTGGCCCAATCCTTCTGCGTGTTCCCCTAATTCTTTGAAATTCCATTGATAGGAAAATTTTCCATCTCATCTGTTGAAGAACTCCAAATACATTCTTGCTTCACCTTTGGCTGAGTAGCGGAATGAATCCTGAGCATCAGCCAATATAACCGATTCCAGAATTCCTCTCCAACTTTCAGCCCTTTCTCGTTCTACTAATGCCTCTTTAGTCATTTTATCCACAAATATTAAAAAGCTAATTGATAAGGCACACTTCTGTCTTAAACCTCTTTTGTTAATTCTTTTTCCGACATCTAGTTAACAAAAACTTCTATCTTTTATATTGACAAAATACCAAGTTTAAATCAGGGAACAAAACATTTTTCGGGATGTTAGAAATAATGTGAAAATGTAAAAGTGAAAAACATTGCTAAATGCCAGAAGCCCATTTCAACGAACGACGCCGGAGAAATGAATCCCCCACCCATCGCAGGCTCTCAGGAAGGCGTAGGGGAACGGTTAAAAACATTGTAATGAGAGAACGACGGACGCGGACTGTGGCCTACATTGAGGTGCCACCTCAATTTTCTCCGTTTTTGAACCGGCTCTACCGAATCAAATATTGGCGAAGTCACTGTGAGCGGGTGGGTCTGCGGCCGGCCAGCCTGCCCTCGTAGGAAAGGAGGTTAATGGCACAGCCTCTCATTAAAATGTAAAAGGTATAGCATGAAATGGCGCCATTCCCAATCTTTTTTGCTACACAGCATACACTGAAATATTATACAAAAACCTAAGCCTAATATATGCCATGCGCTAACAATAGTCTTTTCTTTCTTTTCAGGTGAGTTAGCCCCTATAACGTCAGAAAATCAATCAAAATCGACCCACAATGACTCTAATGCAAATGAAACGGTCGCCGTTTAATCCTGGCAAAATATAAAACAGGTAACGTCTGCAAAAACGATTATTGAGCGAATTATACTACAAATAAACAGATGTATTGGGTAATTGTAAGAATGGCGGAATCATTTGGCCATTTTTTGTAATCGAATATAAATGCACAGAAAATAATAGGATTTAGTGATATAGTATAATTCATTCAAACATTAAATGCCCTACCATTTTAGTAGCCTGTAAGATCAATTATAATTAGAATCAAGTGTTATTTCTTAATGTTATTCAACAAGAATAACTATGACGAAGAGATTCGTGGATATAATTTCCGTTCAAATTTTAATTTATGCCCGATTTCTTTTGTTATTGTTCTGCATTTGCACTAATTAAATACTCTTTAGTCAATATGTTTCGTTTTAGTATTTTCCTGTTCAGCTCTTCTCCCAAACTGATCTTCAAATTGTTATAATTTTATGCATAAGAAACGGCTAATAAACGTCAATTTTCAGCTCCTGAAGCGCTGCTATAGGAAGCATAGCAGCCAAATTCTGAGTAAAGAAATTCAAAATAATAGGGTCAGTGGTTAGGTTGAACCGCCTCCTTGTTTCCCTCTCCGTGTAAATCCTTCTCCAGGAAATAAAGCAACGACCAATGTTTACGCTGACATGAAAGACACTGAGAGTCTAGAGGGAAAGAGTGAAAACTGTCGGAGCGGATGCAAGTCCCCTTGTAACATAAAAGTACATGTATCATAGGAGTGTATGATACATGTAAGACTTGCTATGATACTATGCAAGACTTGCTATAAACTAGCTGGCACGTTCGTGATAAATTTCTTGCTGCATCCTAGGGTGAAATTATTTGTTGTAGGTAAGCGTATGTACTTGCATGCTTGTGGAGTGAAGGGAGGTAGATGTGTGGTTGCATGCGCGTCGAATGATGGGATGTTACGATCAATGTGTGCACTGCTGTGGATTGGGGTTTGCATGTGTGTGTTGGTTTTGAATGCGGTATTTCTTTTTTCCTTTTTTGGGTGGTGACCTAACACCCCCCGCCACACGCCCTTGCGGCGGCTTGCGGGGTATTATGTAGATGTAGATGAGTGTCTTATAATGGTACTCTTGTAATGATGAATTTTAATGACAAGATATTCATCACTGGATATTCCACTATTTTTTCAAATAATAAATGTTATGTTTTCGCATGGCAAGAAAAGGAAAACCCAGAATGTAAAAGAAATACTTTGTTCGGAAGACACTAGGCCCGATTTTAGGAAAAACTGACAAAATACTATATAACTTATTATTATATATTATATAACGCAAAATAATATAATATATAATAATGCTATATTGTATTATTTGATGCCAAATTTTATATGCAAAATTTATTTTTCCTTAAAATGCGTGAACATAGTTTACTTTTATTTTTAAAATAACTTAATAAGTAACTTGCCTAATGAATTCGTGGGTAATGGCTAACATTTTTCAATTTTTGCTAAAATACCTGTATATATATTTTTACAGTTTGGCAGAAATACTTGGAACTTTCTTATTAAATATATATTGAGAGTTATTCTTCGGTAACTAGTTACTTTGAACGACTCAGTACACTCAGTTTTGAACCAAATGCATCAATTTGCAGCTATTTGCCGATATTGCTAAGTTACTTTTGCTGCATTTTATTCATCACTAATTTCATAAAGATGACTGTAATTCGAGTTCCATACACGCTCTACTCAACCATTCAGCTATTTAGCGTATTTGGTTGAGCTCACGCATCAAAGATCTGCTAAAGCAAAACTTTTACGTCTCCTGGTTACACTTTCATCAGAAAGCCTCAGACACTTTAATATTTCCTAAAAACAAAATAAAGTTACAGAGCCCCCTTCCAAGCTACAAGGTCGACGAGTCTTAATACCTCTTCAACATTGAATACCTTAATTTTTCTTAATACTATGTGTTTTTCGTTCTATCCGCTTTAAGAATCTCTTTAATTGGAATTTGTTTCTAATATTAATTACACATTCTTTTCTAATACTTTTTCCACAGTTTTATCTAATATTGTTTCACTAACGTATTAGTCACCAATACAATGTGAGATCCATGATACGTTATTTTTATTGCGTTTCAAGACTATTGCTTAAAGGCATTTTTCATGCTATGATATTTTGTCCCAAATTAATTAATTAACATTTTTCCAACGCACCTTAATTTATTTTAAATATTTGCGTCATAAAAATATGTAATCATTACGTATTAGCAGTTATATTCCAGTATTTTAATATGCGCCATTGATCTCTGCACTGTTGCCAAGTCTTGCACGTTGAACACAGAACTACGCTTCTATGCTAATGCAAACAGTGTGTGTGCAAAAGTCATTGGGATAACCTGACTAACAATGATGTAATCTAATGTGGGTAGTACGAAAATTCAAAAGTTGTTCATTAACGACCCACTGAGGAAGTTTCGACATTCATTCGATTCATTCAAAATCGATATTGATCTCTAATGAGAAGGGTAAGGAGGAGGTTTTGAGTCCTTTATACGGACCTAATTAGAGAGACCGAAGGATATTCAACGAGAAGTAAGAAGTGATCAAAGAAAACCCGAAATTGCTATTTGCTTGGTGTGATAAGATAAATTTGTGAAATCAATGGAGATTCCATAAATTCTCATTGAACTCGGTCTTTCATAGCAATAGGAAAATATTCAGGTTCTCTGGTGTCAAGTGCTGAAGACAAAAAATGTCCGCCTTACGTGGTCCCTAAATAATCAGCGAGAATCTATTGTAGTTTCTTGCGACGAAACCCATGACCTCGTGTGTTCAAATTACACGTTTACATGCCCTTATCTTTAGTTTCTAAAGGTTTCCATGCAATAAATCATTTCCTTAGGAGAACGCCAACCTTGAAGTTTACAGCTATTTACACTGTACTATTTCCAACTTTCAATCAAAATACTTCCTACTGTTTTCATTTTTAAGAACGCGTTCCTTTCAATCGATTGCTCGTTCATCACTGCTAATAGTTCACTAAAGAGGAAGATTACCCATCCAAAAAAGCATAATTACACTTTAAGATCTATTAGTTAAAGGCTCCGGAAGAGAAAATAGTGACAATGGAAGAGCAAAGAGTTTTTGATAATACGCTATGGGAAATATTGCGTTCATTAACGACTTCTTTGACATGCAAAGCTGAGTAATTGTCTCATGGAAATCAATAGATAGTTAAATATTATTCAGCAATTCGTGCGAGCGTGAAGGAGAAAACAGGTCGGAATGTTGTTAATCAAATACGATAAATTGTAACCAGTGAAGTGACTTCATAGAAAATGCTTTTAAGAGTCTTGCAGAGCGCTTGCTAAAGTCAACCAAATGACAGTGCATATTTTATTTAAGAAATGGTTTTCATATTGTGATCCGAATATTTTATTATATGGATTTGCATTTGGAGGATTCTCTTTAGGATAGCCCCGCCGCTCTAATCAGGTGGCCAAAGATCCTCAAACAGTAAAGTCACAAAGTCTGTACTTTTGGAAAATTCCATTCAAAATTTTTGACCATCGATGGATTTTCTTTCGAACATTTAGAAAAGCGTATGTCATGGCCAGAGATGTTGAATTGCGATGAAACTTGGCGTGGCGTCAACCATATCGCGAAAGCATGACAGGAGAAAGTTAACTGAAACAGCCAAGGAAATGATTTCGATCATGAAATAATTCCAACATTTATAATTTTACGGTTTGTGTGGGGAATTCTTGGAATGCAAATCATGGAAAATGAGATTGATCATGGAGCAGTTTTGACGATTAATGTTGGATTTAAGTGGATTTATGCTGAGTCAGTTTGTTACACCATTCGATTTCAATGCATTCAAGCAGGGACATAAAATCATAAAAATGTTTACTCTGTGCATATCGCTTGCTCTATTTACGTGTTACGCTCCTGTTTCAATTTTATTTAAGTGCATCCGTTTTCTTATATTATATTCAAAGACTTTATCCGTTGATGCTTGGGAAAGAGATAATCTATTTATTGCTGAAATTAAGTCATACAACCCATCAAAATTAAAAATATTTAAACACAGAAACCCTAAAAAAGGACACTCACATATGTAATTCTGACGTTTTGAGGGCACGGCCGTCGTCATCAGAATGCCGTTCTCGGGGGAAGAGTGGAGAGGATATATTTGGGAAAAGTGTGAGGGAAGGAGAGATAAAGGACGGATGGGAAACGGACAAGGAGGTTGGAGTGGATATATAGGCGGCTATTGGATGGATTCATTAGGCTTGGTTCATTCCGGGAGGTTTAAATCACTGAAGAACCCATATTTGGGCCAACTCACTAGTTCTCGCCTCTATACTGCTTGCGGATTCAGGAAGGGTTCCAATAGCCGAAACAGAGAAGCAGCCATCAAGAGATTCGTCGTGAGAAGCAGTGGGTAGGCATAAGATAATTAAGGAGAATGGGAGATTTAGCAGAGTAGTGGTGGTTATTTAAACGGAGAAAAAGGGTGTTGGTGCATTCACTCACGTAAAAATGCAGGGCATCAAATGACAGGAAAGGCGGTATAAAATGTTTATTGAAGTGCAGGTGGCGACGGAATAACTTTTGGGTTGGAAATTTGTAGCCAGGAAGGTGGCGCGTCACAGAAGATGGTAGCATTTGTAGGATGGGCGGTTCTATGGTGCAGATAGGGAACGAGAAGAGACAGTGGTACCTGCAGATGGTCTTGCGGACTTTAAATTGAAGATGCCTCGGAAGTTTGATAGGCGTTTAAACAAAAAGGAGGGAAAGTGTGGGAATAAAATGGATGTGCACTTATTGTTCTGAATGTTTGGGAAGTGTTTACGGATTATATGCTTGATTTTGTGGGTACCGGGGAAGAAAGTGATAATTATTTTAATGAACTTTTGGTGGCATGGTTTGGGGAGAAGAATGTTTTGGGTTAAAGGTTTGAGGATTTTATTATTCAAAAGTTTTTAGGGTCCCCATGTTTCCTGAGAAGGTCGCGTAGCTGGAAGATGTATTCACTTCATCTGCATCAGAATATAATATTACTTTCCTGGACATCGACATTCACCTCCAGAATAATAAATTTACCTCCTCAGTCAATGCTATACCGACCAATAACCAACAATCACATCAATAGCTTCCACCCATCTCATAAAAAACGCTCCATCACTTTCTCACTCTCAGCCCGAGGCCTCCGCCTCTGCAACAACACACCCTCCTAACAGAATTACCCGGACCGGCTATACGAGCTATTCTATTCATGGGCTACGATGACAAGATTTTCCTTTTATAACAACCCCTCCAACCACTTTTCTACATCCGCTACATAGACGACAAGTTCATTCTCTGGACACAACGTTTGAGTCCCTCAATAGTTTTTATCAGCCTTAATTTTTTTTCACCCCATAAATTCACTTCTCCAATTTCAGTTTCCACCTACAACTTTCTTGACAGAGACATCTCACCTCACAACAAAACATTTACCATTTCAGTACATATGAAACCCTTTAATCATCAGCAATGCCTACAAGTTACATGCTGTCACCATAATCACACCAAACGGTCAATTCCCACATCTATCTCTATTCGTGGACACCGGATTTGCAGCTCCACAACTTTCCTAAGTAAATGCCTTTACAATCTACAAAACGCACTTAAAAAACGCGGTTACTCAGAAAAGCTTCTAAAAAAACCGCCACATCACCCACCCTTACAAATAACACAACAAAATTATGTTGTGTGATATATTTTCTTTATTAATATAACTATTATTAGGTAATCTATCAATTAGGTAAATTTTGGAAAGACAAACCTACCAAATAAATTTTGTGACTCCTAGCAAAAAACAATCCAACAACCTACTCCACATCAGGTCTCTTTTAATCTCTGTGTATTTCCTTCCTTCCTTCATCCCGTCAAACATCCCTATCCCGTTACTACCCTTTCCTCCTTTGCCAAACACTCTCCCCTCTATAACAATCTTCAACATCCCACTGCCTAGCAATACACCCTTTATCCATTTCTCCTGCCTCCTTAGGAGTTCACCCAAATAACCCCTCTCCTCGCCCACTGGTACTTCCTCATTTGTTTTCCTTTCGGCCCATTTAACCTTCTTCATTCCTCTCCACACCCACATTTCAAAAGCCTCCAATCTACGTCTATCCTCCTGCTTCAGTGACCACGTTTCCGCGCCGTACACGGCTACCCTCCATATCAGAGTTTTTACGAGTCTTGTGTTAATATCCCTACTCAACGTCCCCGTCATCAACTCCCTCCTTCTTGAGAAAGCCTCCTTGCCTAGCGCAATTCTTCTCCTTACGTCCCTACCACTTTGACCGTATTGGTCTAAAACACTTCCGAGATATGTAAACTGCTCTACCTGCTCTATTTTTTCCCCGCCTATTTTAATATTTAGCTTAGCCTTTTTCTTTCTGGAAAATCGCATAACCTTTGTTTTATTAATATTGATTCTCATCCCATATTTATGGCACTGAACCTCCAATTCACTCAGCAATGCTTGTAACCCCTTGGCTGACTGAGCAACTTATCCTTGGTCATCAGCAAACCTAAACGATTTTACGAATTCCCTTCCGACTTTCATTCCTACCTCCACTTCTTCCCATGCCTCTGTGATCATTTCCTCCACATATATGTAGAAGAGCACCGGTCACAATGGACAACCCTACCTTAAACATCTTCCTAACACCGCCCATCCGGACTTTCCGTTCCCCACTCGCACATGAGCATCTAAGCGCCTGAGACATGTACAGGCTACGAATTAGCCTTCTTTCCCTCCAATTAATTTCATCAATATACTCATTAGTTTTTCCCAATTCACTCTATCGGACGCTTTTTTGAAATCTAAGAAGCAGGCCAATACGTTCTGAATGTATTCTATATTCCTCTCGATTAGTGATCTCATTACCGCAAAGGTATTACGTGTGCATCTCCCCTTCCTAGACCCAAACTGATCGTACCCTAAGTAATCTTTTACCCTGCTCTCTATCCTTCAGTTGCTAGTCCTGACAACTACTTTGACTGCGTAAGGTACCAAATTTATTGTTCTGTAGTCCTTACATGATGTTGCATTTACCTTTTTCGGAACAGGAACTAAACTAATCTCACAAAGTCTTCTGGCCAGATTCCTTCCTCAACGATACTACGAAGCAGTCCATGCAGAATATTCCTTTCACGATGAGGGTAAAAAAAAACTTTACACTTCCACAATAAAGAATTTTATTGTGGAAGCGTAAATTTTCTTTTTTACCCTGATCAGGAAGGAAGTTAAACCTGAAACTGCTATGTTTATTCCTTTCCCATTTTCCTAAACCTTTTAGTAGTTTCGCCAGAATGTTGTCTATCC
Organism: Hetaerina titia; assembly: GCA_037158775.1. Lineage (NCBI taxonomy): Eukaryota > Metazoa > Arthropoda > Insecta > Odonata > Calopterygidae > Hetaerina > Hetaerina titia. The sequence continues at coordinate 15,807,425 of CM073768.1, read as the reverse complement.
CCATGGTTTTATATGATTTCATCTCCCTTAATGACTTTGCTATGTCCTCGTCGTGTATGCTTGGACTTACTTGGACTTCCATCTCTCTTGGATTTTTTCTTTGTCAACTGTTATCTTACCCCACCTATCTTTAACTGTTAGCAGTGATCTTGCCTTCTTACTTCCCGATAATAACTTAACCTCGCTGTATAGCGCACCAACCTCACCCTTCCTCTGCAAACCTTCCATATCCTCATATGTCTAACCTTGTTTGTCTAAGTATTTTACCATACAGTGTTTTTATATATTCCTTCCATCTCTCTTGTTTCTTTTTTTCAACTACTATATTTCCCGGCTTATCTCTAAGTGTTAAAATACTATACATATTCCCGTTTGACTTCCCCATAAGGTCTTGACCTGCTTGTATAGCGCATCAATTTCGCCCTTCCTCTCAAAACATTCCATCTCCTCCCACTGCATCTTCCACCATTCAAAGTTTGCTCTATTTCTTCTCCTTTCTGAATTAATTATTAAACTCTTAATTCTTTCTTCTGCCTAATTCTATATATACATAGGAGAGAGATTGAAAGAGTATTAATATAGTTCTTCCGTATTTCCTTCCATCTCTCTTGAATTGTTCCAGGGTTATCCATTTACTATTTTCTTGCCCGAATTATCTCTAACAAATAATAGAGATCTTTCCTTGTTAATTCCCGGTAGTAACCTTGCTGTATAGCGTCCCAATTTCACTTTTTCTTTGCAAACTTGCCATAGATTTCAACTGCGTCTTCCACTATGCTTCTTAGTTTTATTTGTTGCCCGTCTCAATTTATTATTTAGCCTTTGTACTTCTCTGTTTGTAACTTTGTGTTTGCATTATTTCATTTTTTTCTCTCATCTTTCATTTTTAAGCATCTCATCTGTGATCCATGGTTTTCTTGCCCTTTTCACATTAACGGTCCCTATAGTTTCTCTTGCGATGTCAATATCCCTTTCTTGACAACTTTCCATTTTTTTTCAGTAGTACTCAGCTCTTTACCAGCATTCCTGGTCTATATACTTATCCATGATTTTTTCTACAGCCTGCTGGTACTGCTTCCTTGTCAATCCGTTAAATGCTTCTATATTTCATTTCCTAAACCTCATCCCTTGCCTTCTGTCTTTGGAACGGACTCTACACTTAATAACAACTTAATTGTGGTCAGAGCCCGCATTCGTACCCAGGAAAATGAGCGAATTGATCACACTTTAATGAAACCTGTGCTTAACTACAATATAATCTAATCTGATTCCTTTCTGTGTCACCTGGCATTTTCCCTGTGCACCTTTGTTTTTTGTGCTATCTAAACCAAGTGTTGGTTATGACTAACTTCTGTCTTCTGCAGAACTACATTGCTTTCTCCCTGCGGTCACTCGTCGTACCTAAACCGTAGTCCCGCACCTCATCACCATTTACACGCCCCCTTGGACCGGGTCCCGCAGTTGCCAGGACTCAATTTCTCTATATTACCCATCATACAAATCTTGGAAATAATAATTGAGGTGGTTTCCCGTTGCCTTCCTCAATAGTGTTTTTAACGTGACACCATCACTTAATGGCCGCCCCTCTGGGGTCAGACGCCATTGCAGCCGCCTCACTTAGGAACAGACTCTGCGCGGACTACCTTCTGTCAGGCTCCTAACCTTAGACCTATCTGGGTGACTCTACCAGGGGCAATTATTATTACACCCGCCAGCACAGCTCTAGGTGTCATCGGAATGCGCAAGCCCTTCCACCACGTCAAGGTTGTAGTCCATGGGAGGGGCAATGTAAAATAGTAAAATAATTTATTTTATGCCTTCTGCTTTCTACTAAGGAATAAATCAATTAATTCAATCTATATTTGAAAATTTCCTTTATTTCTATAAACAACCATTTACCGATTTTACATTTCTGTTGAAAAATACGAGAACAGTACACTGCTACATGACAAAATAACGATATCTGCTTTGTATTTTTTCTTTAGCTGAAAACTATTTTCTATGAATACATATTTCCAATTTTATTAGTTTATACTTCAATTTTTAACCAACCGTAAAGCTACCACATGCCTTATTGCCTCATTAACACGCTTTTTTCTAGCGGGGACTCTTTACGATGAGGTGCATACATATTTTATGAGCGTCTTTTTCTTCATTCTGATAAAGTTCTGGTTCTTCAAATGTTTAATAGTTATGGGAAAATATTTTTTCGCTATTAATTTTACATATGGCCATCGAGGTTATGTTCCCTTCATTCGGAAAATCGTTACTTTTAATCTTCTTGATTCACTTGGTGTCAGTTATTTACCTGAAATACGAATTAAGGTTATTTTCCACAAGACTTTTAATAGGACATTAATACTTCAATTAATTAAGACATTATTATGATATTTACCAAATGAAGAGCTCTACGTCAAAGAGGGACTAGATGATTTGAACGCACCTTGAGGTAGACCAGTTTAATGAGGAACATATTATAAGGAAAAATTGAAGGAAAGATCTCGCGAGGAAGGCTAAGAGACAAGTACATAGGGAAATTAAGAAGGATGTAAAACAAGGAACCTATCAGAAGGTGAGGGAATCAACCCTAAATAAAGAAGAATTGAGGGCTGTAGTAAACGTACCAGAATTTCAGGTGAGCGTGCCACATTTGTGTATCAATTTTGGATTCCCTTCCATTTTTTCGATTATTATTTTTAGCTTAATATAACATAATTAATTAATACATAATTAATAACAAACATTCCCTTTATTTGAATGGCATGTAGGTGGGTACCCCCTGTAAGTAAAATACATACAGTTAAGGAATACATTGATTACGTTGACCAGATAGACAAAGATTAGATTAGGCCTAACTACGTTATGTTATCTAGTTGAGATCTTGCTTGAAGATGTCTTTGAAAGACAAGTTGAAGGTTTAGAAGGAGAATTTAAGGTTTAGGGGATACTTGGATTGAAGAGGACAAAACGCATTGATTAAAGAATAATTTTTAAAAAAGATGTTCCTTAGGATTGAATTCCCGGTAAGTTTGCTGAATTACGCTCGAAAGTGGAAATAACATTGAGTTATCGCAGAACTGATATTCTATTATACTTAAAATTAATAATGACTGCAAAGTTTTAGTAAAATAAATGCCACTCTTACTAAAATATACTTTCGAAGTGTAAATGACAAGTAAGAAAATGTGAAAAGAAAAATCAGGTATGATCACTTGACGCCCAATGAGTGAAAGAGCGACAAGTGAAGGCATTTCATTACTACAAGGGAGAAAAAAGAGCTAGTATACTCCCGAATTGCGATAGGAAATTGTTAATAAATTTCAAATCCACATAGATTTTACCATAAATTACAAATTTATTTGACCTTTCTATCAAGATTATTTGTTTAATTGATTTTTCACGTGCTCTTTGGTGCAATACGGTTGTGCGACGGCACCTCTTTGTGGTCCACGGGACGCCACACGCCGTGGCAAAGATACAAGACACACATTTGACGTTCGGAATGCATTTTCGGGAAAAAAAGAGCATAAAAGTAGTTTGGGGGAGGATTGGGGTGCAAAGGATGGCGGGGGTGTAGGCCAGGGACCAAGTAAGGGATTGCTTTAGTTGCTTTGAAATTCGCGAAAGTCAAGAGCTTATCAAATTATGGGAGCACGGAACTAATTTGTTTTGGAAATTAAGGCTTTGCAACCCTCGGTGCTGATGAGGGTAGGGGTGAGATTCCGTGTGGTGGCAGGAGAGAGGTTGGACGGAGGGGAGGCGGTGGTCTGACCGAGGCCTATTGCATGAGGGAGGGAGAGGATGGGAGGGAGAGACGGCGGGAGGAAGAGAGGGCGGGAAGAAGAGAGGGCGGGAGGAAAAGGGGCAGTGAGACGAGACGAGTTCTGAGGTTAAGGTGTGCCTTAGAGAGAGAGAAAGAGCGCCATTGCTTATTTCGCTTGCCAATCAAAAAGATTTCAATTACGCCCCTCACTAGCCCTCCAGGAACTTCACTTTTTACAAGTTGAGAGTTGAAAAAAAAACTTTTGTAGGGGGAGAAGTAAAACTACGACCTTTGCCTGCAACGGGTTTTGCGCAAAACAGTTGACTCGTATTCATTTTCCGACGGTTTAAAATCAGGAAATAAATGCAATCAATAGCTGACATCACTAAACAAACCAAATTCTCATAAACATTGAGACTTGTAAACGAGCTGTTTATTGCATTTTGAGCGACGACGCGCAATTTTACAGCAGGGCTGAATAATGATTTGTTGAATCGAGGTGGAGTGTAAGTGAAGTGGATTGCGTGCTCTAGAGCTCGCTTTCAGGAAACACGAACTATTTGGAAGCCACGAATGTTGCGGGACTGCTTGGTATCAATGGGGTGTGGAGTGCCACAAAACTTGTTACGAATTTCATGACGGCTTGCATGGAGACATTGATGGGGATTGATAGCATAGAGCTTGTGCACGTTTTCAAAAATTTTTCTCAATACCTTGAAAAATGATTCCCAAATACGAAATGAAAACAATTTCATATTTTATGCCACGGCAGTAATTAATTCCAGCGAATGATTCGGCAGTAATTGAATGTTTGACAGACTTAAAGTAGAACTAGAACTCAATAGATATCCGGGTACAGCTGGAACGATTCGGATCAAAATCAAGAAGAATCAAAGGTGTACGATGTCACCTGGTTCGATGATATGGGAAAGAAATGAGTGATCACCTAAACACTTAAATTAAAAAAATACATTCACATATTACACAAAGAGCTCTGATGATGATCTAGGTACACTCTTCGTATTAAATTACGAATTATTAATTGTTTACGCCATTGTTTCACATTAAATTCATGCATTTTTGAACATGAGCGAACGTATACGTCATTGGTAAGGTGGTAGCAAGCATGAATATTGAATATATGCATTGATCGTTTGAATGCATGTATTTATAAAATTAATCACACAAAGAAATTTGAAAATTTGTCATTCTACCTCCATATTGATCGTAATACTGAGGTATGCGATGTGTGCTACACAGTTACACTGTTCCTCGATGCAGTCATCTCTCGGATTGAAGGACATTTTGAATAAGTCGTCGTATTTTCGTAAAAATATTGATACAATCGGATATCGTTATAAATGTTTCTACTTGCAGAACTTTAGGGTGAGATATTTGCAAATTTATGTACTATAAGTGATTATTTAAAAACATCCGAGATATTGATTCGTGTTAAGTCAAACAGTGTGTCGTAATACACTCCTTTTCCATTCCCCCAAGTCTCGCTCTATTACTGGTGATCGGGAGTGTTATCAAATCCACTTTCAGCACCGGAAGCACTGTTCAAAACCCTGAACGGCAGTGCCACCCCTGGCAGTGTAGATCTACAACTGAATAAATACCCCGCAATCCACCAAAAAATGTAAGGCCTAGAGTGCAAGCACTAGGAGTGATGCGTAAAGGATAAGGGAGAAACAAGGTGTTCAAATGCCTCGGAAAAGGGAAGCACATTCTCGGAAAACTTTGTGAAGATGTACGATTTCATATTACGTGCAACATGAAACCTATTTCCATGCAAGCATTAATTTCAACCACCGTAAAGATTCTCGTGTGCATGTAAAAGAATGAAATAAAAATGAACCACACCCACTAATTTGTTAGAACTCCACCATTCCGAGGTCGGTCGATGTAGTGTTAGCTCGTGTGTCTAAACGTTCGAAGGTAAAAGTCTGCCGCTTAGTTCGCTTCCCTTTAAGCCTAAAATTGACGAGGGCCATATTTAATGCGCGCTGGGGAAGAGTCAAACTCATTCAATTTGGCAGTAAAAAAACTGTGGATAAAAAATGAATAAAACAGTTATAAAATTTATCTTATTTGTTACTATGTTTTGTTTTCTTTCTATTCTGTCAATACACTTGACATGCTTTCTAACGTGATTCTGTGGAATGAAATGATAATTTTCTGGCAACATAATGCTTTTTCACATTTCACAGAGCAACTGTTAAACTCTCACTTCGTACTTGACCTGATGATGTTCCATAACAACGAAGCAATGGCTGTGGAAAATAAAGAGATATGTGGAAATTCTAAAGTTAATACATGTTTGATCTCCCTAAGTATGAAATATTTAGTAATAATCTTATAACGGGTGAGGAAGGAGCAAAGTACGATTTGTCGTTCATTTCAAGATTACAGAGGGCAGTGTTTGGCGTGGATATTAAAAAGGTATTTTCTAGACTTTTCTTTCTTACTTGTGATGAAAAATTGGACCGTGAACTATATTAGTACATATATGTTATTGAAGGGCAGTATGTGAATATTTTCTCAATGAAAATGATATTTACAAGAGACAAGAAGTGAAAATATATCTAAACGTTTAAATCATAAAAATAAAACATTTGATTTAATTTTATTTTTGCTTATTTTTTGTGAATTATCATTTGTAATTTAACGAAAATAGGTATTTATAATTTAACAAAATTTTACTCCCCATTGTTTACGTGGTGTTGAATTCAGCACATGGATGTATGTATTAAACAGAATTGTTCATAGAATTCGTAAAATGAATAACTTTATACGTAAATAATAGGACATATATCACATTAAGTTTTTTTTAAACACCTGATACAAACTATTGCATTGAAATAATAAAAAAATTCCAAAAGATCCTTGAAAATAGCTTGTTAGTCGAAGTTTTCAAATGTCCCTACTCACACCGACATCGCAAAAATAATACAGTTAACAGTAGAAACAATTGAATATTTCACGGTGAGAAAAATGATCGCTCCGACGTAGCATTCATTTGCATTAAGCTGGCACTAGTTGGTTTTGAAACCATTCGTGGCAGCACTGGCATTGAATAGCAGAGAACACCATTGGTGCATAAACATTTAGAGGCCTCTGCTAGAGAGCGGAGTGCATTATATGAATGCGGTTTTACGAATATTACGGCTGCAAAATTGTTATTTCATACTGATACTTAAGCAACACATTATTTTTTATCATTCATATTCTCCAAAGTTTAGAAAATATTTATTTAAAAAAAATAGGATACTAATGCCACCTATAGTTAGGTATTCCCAAGAACTATGAAGGTATATTAATGTACGGTATTAATTCTCTATAATCTTCACGTATTACATTTATTTTCAATGTGTGTTACTTTTGGCGAGGTAAACGAAATTTCTAAGTGAACCCTGAGAATCGGTGTTGACAGTAAACCGCAAGGGATACACCACAGTAACATAGAATTGGGGCGCGGGTCGAAGGAGAAAGGTAATTCAAAGGAGTCCAGGGACGAGCGGGAGGGAGGCTGGCGCCAAACTATTACACTCACTCTTCCGAGGTCCCTCAAAATCTACGTTTCCTTACTCAGGCTCGGGTGGACCCACGCAGGTCCCGGTCTAGGCACACCAAGCGAGGCGACATGGGTTAAGGCGCGGGCGCCTTAACCCATGTGCAAAATCGTGTGTTCTCTTCACGATATCGCTAGCCGTTACCCTACAACGCCGTGGTCATCAGTAGGGTCGCCACAAAAACTGAGGTTATATTCTTTTCTCTCAATTTTTCCCGTTCACCTGCAACCAAAGTGTACGAGAAGGAAACACTCGTTTCGAGACTAATCCGCAGGGTTTGGAGGTTGAGGGAGGACACCGACTGGTGGGTTAGGCATCCCCGCTCTTGCATTTTTCATCATTGTTCTACTCCTCTCTCATGGGTGGTAAGAATTCAGCCAAACTCTCCCTTTAATTGCCGTCCCAGTATTTTCCATCCTTACCCGTAATTTTCATTTGGACCTGGCTAATTCTCCGTGTAGGGGGAAATCCCCTCTTGCACCCAGGAAAAATCGCCAAGGAGGCCTACATCTACAAGGCGACTTCCAAACCTCCATGCTGATTTTCCCGTCCAAACATGAGCTAGGATAACTATCATCCCGAGTGTTTATCACTAACTGTTTAAGCATCGCAAATTATCGAGAATGAGTCCAATCCCTGACTTGGTATGACCAGCTTCAGAGTTTAAGTCGTAAAGAAATACCGAAGCGTCTGCCATCCCATGGTGATGGAGAAGATTGCTTTTCTGAGGCAAATAGACGAAAAGACTGATCATTGATGCGACATCATTCTATGGCTATTATGGGATTATCAACTGATTGAAATACCATGACAAGAGAGAGAGAGAACCCGGGCATCATGGGATAACATAGGGTCTCCAGGCGACAACGATGGACGAACGGAAACTATTTCAAAGGTACATGAGCTAGAAAAGGTAAAAGATGAATGAATGATGCTAACATAGTAACTTAATATTCAAATAAGTGGAAAAAATGGAATTTGGACAACTCACGAGAGAAATTTCGACTTAAAAGAGAAAGAATTAGTCGGTGTTACAATTGGTAAATACGTTTAGCCAACTAAATGACATTGAAAAGTCTAACTGCTATATTTCTGAGTCATTTGGCAATTTCACTTGTCGTATACGCCACATATGTTATTTAAACCAATTGTTCGGTATTATTAACACCTGCATATCAGCTCTCTACTCAGAACTCTAATGCCTCCTCCCCGCAGTCACCCCATCTTCATAATCACTGGTCCAATTTCTTCGAACAACCCCCATTCACTATAAGAAGTTTCCCAGCCATTATTTCTTCTAGTTTTGCGTGCTCCTGTCACTACTTCCTCCCTTTGAATGCTTGGACGTTCGCGAACGTAGCAATTGATCTATAACCCTTGTTCAGTTTAGGCTAAAAATAATAATTCGCCATAACTCATTTTCTCTATATGTTCTAATCATTCTCTCACATCTTCATCATGGTGATCCATCTGCCCCGTCCGCTCCATATCACTTTAGACCTATGGCTCCTGTAATCTCTGCTTTAAAACTAAAACATTTCAAATATATTTCATGTTTATAAAGATTGCATGTGATACTTTCCATGGTAACCTCTGTATTCATGTTCACTAAAAATGTTGTGCTTGCAAAATTTACTAAATATTTTTCTTGAAAACATAAAATAATCTAAAAAATTAATATTTTCATCTCATATGAATATGAAATATTATTAAAATTAAGATTGCAAGTGTTCAGCAGTACTTACTGACTTCGTTTTTCTTATAGCATGATTTGAGATCTTCAGCATGATAATGGTCGTTATTTCCGTGTTTTTTAGGCAATACGTTACACAGTAATGCATTGAAATTATATAACCAACAGGATAACATATCTATATAGTTTAGCCATCAGATCAATTTTTAAAATACTACCTTGATCAAAAAGTTCCCGGAATTTATTCAGAAAATTAAAAATACAAGTTTATTCATCTAAATCTATATTGTCCCCTTCAAAGTAATCCCCATCGACTGCAACACACTTATGCCAGCGCTTGATCCAATCCTCGAAACATTTTTTATATTCGGTTTTCGGTATGTCCATCAGTGCTTCCTGCGATTTTTCCATTACTTCCTCTCGGCTGCTAAAACGCGTTCCCCGTAATGGTTTTTTAACTCGATTGAACAGAAAGAAGTCACAGGGAGCCAAATCAGGTGAATTCGGTGGCTGTTGGATGGTATTTGTTGCATTTTTCGTCAAAAAATTACGAATAATGATAGCACTGTGCGACGGTCTCGACGCACTGTGCGACAATTTCTGGTCTCTTTCGGCGAATTGCTTCACGCAAACGTCTCATAACGCCCAAATATTACTCTTTGTTTACTGTCTGGCCTTCTGGTAAAAATTCATGATGCACTACACCGTTGTAATCCATGAAAACCGTCAGCATTGCCTTCTTTTTTGACTGAAAACGACGTGGTTTTTTTGGTCTCGGCTCATTTGGTGAACGCCATTCACTTGCCTGATGTCTGGATTGCGTGTCGTACTCATAAACCCACGTCTCGTCTCCAGTAATGATCCTTTTGATGAATGTGGGATCGGATTCAGCCTCGCAAATCATGTCTTTTCCGACGTCAACACGGTCTCTTTTTTGCATGAAATTGAGGTCTTTTGGCACCAACTTTGCTGCTACACGACGGAAACCCAAATCATTAACCACAATGTCTTGGGCGGATCCATAGGCAATGTTCAAGTCCTCCGCTATTTCTCTGATGGTTTATTTGCGGTTATTGACCAACATTTCTTTTACTTTATCAATTTTTTCACCGACTTTCGATGTCGATGGTCTGCCACTGCGTTCATCATCTTCGATTGACTCACGACCACTTCTGAACTGCTCGTGCCACTGGTAAACGACCGTTTTTTTTAAAGAATCGTTGCCGAAACACTTTTCCAACATTTCCAACGTCCGTGCGCCACTAAATCCGTTTTTTACGCAAAATTTAATACAAGTTCGTTGTTGCAAATGTAAATCCATTTCTGCAATTGTAAAAATTCGCCAACACACACAGAGATAGATGTACTCTTGGCTACGTAACATTTGCAAATGTCAAGTTATGACACTAAGATTTAAAGGGAATATCAACAACAGATGTACCAATTTAACAAAAAAAACAGAACTCAAATCGGAACGATGGGAGCGCCACACGGTGGTTATTCCGGGAACTTTTTGTTCAAGGTAGTAGGGACCGTAAACGTAATGAACAGAGCATTGCAAATTGTACGAAAAGTAGTAAAGTTGTAACTGAATGCTAAAAAAAATGGATTACCTTCTATTGCACAAATCAAGTAAATGATCCTTGCCATCCATCACACAATCTAAAAATATTCATTAGATAATTATGGTGTGAAAAGTAATGCACAGATAAGTAATCCTATGACTATCAAGTTTCAGGAACTGTGCTATTTGATATGAGGGTTCCAAAGAAGAGCGGAAATTAGAGCCTATGCTAGAGCAACATATCAGATTTTCGTTCTTTCTGTAAACATCACAGTAAAACATGGCCTTGTATTCAATGTTACATACTGCACTGATGCTTTCAGAGAGAAATTATCCATATATAAAATCCACAACAATACGTTAGATCACATTTTATTCGGTGCAAAATAAAAAATTTCATTCATTTCCTTCTTGTGAACCGAAAGTCTCCAACGTAAAATTAATTCCCAAGTACTCTTACTCTGTAGTTTCTGGACACCACATCTTTTATTGATCCACTCCTTTGTATTTTATTGGCCTGAAAATGCCTGAAACTGAAAATCAAACTCGAACACTACAATGTTGTGTTCGAGTTTGATTTTCTCATTTTAGGAGCACCCAGGGAGTGAAGACGAGTGTGGCAGAGAATTGAGGCGATTTTGAACCCTAAGGATATAACTAATAGTCAAATAAGAAATTGTATTCGGAAGGATGCTAGTCATACATTCAAACATTCAATTATTTTCAGAATGAGTGGATTGGGGAGCATTAGCATAAAGAATGAATTGGGAGCATGAGCAAGATAATGGTCGTTATTTTCCTGGTAGTTAGGCAATTATATACACACTATTGTATAGCCATTACATAATTAATAGGATAACTTATCTGTGCATTGCTTTTCTATCCATCATTATCTATTGAATGTTATGATTGTGTGATGAATGGCAAGGATCATTGGCGTTATCTGCTCTATTTAGATAATCCAATATTTTTTCAAGTATTCAGTTACAACTGTACTACTTTTCGTACAATTTGCAATGCACTGTTCATTATATTTACGGTCGCATTGTAGAAATTTAGCTATCAGCTAACCTTCTTAAAGCTTGAATACAATTAAATGGTTGAACCTATGACTACCTTCTTTTCGAAGACATTTGCTATTTAACTGTTATTTATATCCTTAGAGTTCAAAATCACCTTAATTCTCCCGCCACGCTCGTCTAAACTCCTTGGGTGCTCCTTAAATGGGAAAATCAAACTTTTTACATAACAGTGAGCATGAATATCACAGCGTCCGTTGGTGCGGTTTAATGCAAATTTTATATATTTATTTTTTCTATTCCATTCATTAATCAAAAAGTTTAAATGGGAAATATATCCATAATTATAATGAATTACAAGGTATATAGCCTGAAAACATTTATTTTACGTGCCAGTGGATCAATGGTTGATGTCTTGTCCTCATAGTTTACTAAGTAAGAATTTGACGTTGGAAACTGTCGGTTCCCAAGAATGAAATAAAAGAAATTCCCCTCTTTAGAATATCATCATTCCTTAATTCTGTTAATTTCATTTGCAAGCGAATGCGAAATTTGCTTTTCGGATAAATGAAATAAAAATATAAAGAAAAAGGCAAAGGATGTCTTCTCATTATGGCGGCTAACATAGCGAGTCTTCGATTGCTGCTCTATTGATTGCAGAATATTGATGTAGTCTGCTAATAAAGGGATACTCCGGTCGTCACGGCCTGACGAGAGTGAGTGAACGAGGGACGAGAGGGCGAGAGAGGGATCGCCGGGTGAAAGGAGGGTTGAAATAAGAGTGTGCAAGGGTGTTCCCAGAGGAGGAAGCGTGAAAGGACAGATGGCGGAAGGAGGAAGAGGGCAACGAAGATTGGGTCCAGGAGAGGAGTCACTCATTTTACAAAAGATTGAGGGTGCGATTGTCATTTTAATCGTTTTTTCATGTGATTATTCAGTTTGACTTCAGAGTAATCAAGTAAATATTGAATAAGACGGCATTATAAACTTTAATTATTTTTTTTCATAAATTAATATTAATATATTTATATTATAAAATTAATAATAATATGTTATTAATAATATTTGCGGTGGTCTCATTACTTATTTGGATCCCACTAATCAAAATAATACTATTCTTTTTGTATACCTGAAAATGACGTAAGACTAAAAAGTCGTGAAAGCATAGTGAAAAATTAAATTTTTAATCAATGTTCACGAAAAAAAATCAAGGTTTTTTTAAAGACATTTCTTTAAAAAAACGGTCCAATATTAGTAAAATCCAGGATGATTGTGATTTAAAATAACGAAAATGAAACATAATCATGTTGACCTCATCCATGATTACGTCTACTTGATGTGGGTAACTATGAGGTAATATTAGTACAATAGATATGGAGGTGATTTTGGACTTTAGGATAAATGACATACGCTTGAAGATTAATTTTGGCGCTAATTAAACGAATTAATGGGGGACACCGCTATGGTGCGTGAGAACTGAAGTTGCGTGTGAATTCGTTTCAAGTCTACTTGACACACGTACATGGGAGGGAAGGGTAAAAAAAAATGCCGGCCGGATGCGCGGACGGGGGCTTGAGCGTCGGGGCGACGCGCTCTCGGCCACCCCGGATGGCGGCGTGTCGAACTCGACGACCCAGCAGGGGGAAGCGCGGGGGTGGAGGGGCTCGGAGCCTCCTGCTTGGAACCGAGAAACATGTCAAGAGTGCCTCCGGACGAAGAGGGGGGTTCCATCTGGAGTGGGACCCTAGAGGGAACCTCGAGTGATCCGCTTTAGTCTCCCGGCACAGAAGAGCGCGGGAATGGTTGCTTACATGAAAAGATGAAGGCCTCGAAGAACACAGTGACTTGGCACTGGCAGTGGCACAGAAGACACAGACTTTCCTCTGTCCATTGAATGTATCTTCTATCAGAAATGTAAGATTCACCAGATTTCCGCCAAGGTCAATCAAATAAAATTACAGGTCGGTGAAAAATATATTTTTCTCTTCATCGGGTGGGTTCATTAAACTCTCCGTTTTTGGTTGCTACCTAATCTCCGTTGTTGCTGGACACCACTCAGCTGGCGATTATTGGAGGCACTCGAGCAAAAGAACTTAGCTTTAGAAGACGAGAGAGTGAATAGTCTTGTTTGAGGTTGCTCAACCGCTGATGAATTTTCGCTCTGAATTCATTCCTTCTTTTCAAAGACTATTCCATCGTGCTTTATTACCTACTTTCTGTTATAAATACTATTATAAATAAAACCCTAAAACAAATGCTCCACTTCTGAACCAATATCATCCTATGGGTATCTTTATAATCTGAATTTCTCTTTCATCTAGTCAGAGTTTATGAATTTTTACCATAAATAACGTCCTCCGTTTTTCAATTTTTTTCTTTTATCAGGTTTCTCTTTACAGTTTAAAAAATATCACGATAACAGCCTTAATATGATAATACTTAAATTTACGAAAAATAAGGTTTTTTAAGCAAAAATATCCAATCTATATGTTTCAACCTTCAACATTAATTTCCTTTCGTATTAGACCCGAAATATAAATTGATTAATTTTGTAGTGTTTTTTTATCAGCTGCAATTTTTCTACAATATGTTCTGAAAATTTCTCAATCATTTTATGATACATTCTTCTTTAAAGTTGAGTGATCCGCCTATTTAAAATCGTGTCGCCTTATTAAAGGGTAATATGAGTATTCAAGATTAAGGAAGAAAGCCTCTTTACGTTTTTCTTCAGAAATAATAAATACAAGGCCTGTTTTTAAAAAGGTGAGACTTTTTGAATAATGACTAGAATTTATTATTCTCCCTTAATCATGCATACTGTCTTGAAGATACATCCCTTGGCTACCAATGTAACACTCCCAACATTTTTTCCAGCATTCAAATGCCGCCTGGTACGCATTTGTGTTGTATGTCCTTAACATTATATTATATTATTAGGTAGGTAAATCCTATTATAATATTGTAATACATATTTTAACACCAGCGTTATTCCAAGGTGGTTTTGATTTATTTACAAAATAGGAAAAAGGCTGCTGGAGCAAGATCCGGAGATAAGGGTGAGTGGGGAATCTCCGGTGTGCTGTTTTGACAAAAAACTAGTAACAAGTAACGTGCACCGGTGCGTTGTCGTGATGAAAGCACCAATACTTGTTTTTTCCACATGCGGAGTCTCTTCTGCGGTATGGCGTGTCTTAAACTCCTCATAACCTCTCCATAGTGCTGCTCATTCACTGGTTGTACGATATGGACATATTCGTAATGAATCTTCCCAATCGAAGAAAACGATCAACACCACCTTCACGTTCTATTGCGAAATTCAAGTTTTTTTTATCTTGAAGAAGATGGCCTATTCTGCTACAAAACTACGCTTTGGTTTCGATATCATAAGCATGAAGTTTTTCCACCCGTAACGATTGTTTCTAAGAAGTTTTGGCCGTCGTTTGAATGATCGAGTAATTTTGCCAATGTCGACGCGTCTCTTTTCATTCGTTAACTCTCGCGGCACAAATTTGGACGTGTCGCGTTGCATTCCCAAAGTTTTCCTATCACAATGGTGAAGCAACATTCAAGACTAATGTCAACTCCTTTGGCAATATCTTTGACAGTTTACCTGTAACTTGCATGCAGTAAATCATTGATTACGTTGGCGTGGGTGTCGTTTTTAATGCCAATAATCATCCAATTTACGGTTGTTGATTGTTCAAGATTTATCCAGATTAGAAGCAGTTATACCAACGAAAACACTGTACCCGACTCATTGATTTTTTAAAAAATGCCTCTTAAATCATTATTTAAGTTTTACTTTTCACTTTATCCGAGTTAAAGATAAAATTAAAACCACAGTTGCTGCTTCTAAAACACTTGCATTCTCACCGACGCAAGAATTTGTACAGTAAACGTTTGCAAGCTCAGACAGGAATCGTCGTTGTGTGGAGAATATTCAATATATGGCGTCAAGCAAGGCATTGTTTTTAATCTCAAAGAAATCCAAGAGGACACCGCAATATGATTAGTCTAGCACTTTGCGCGTAGAAAAATCATCTCCTCTTTTTTATTTCTGTCGTTGTATATACTATAAAAAAAGGCTGTTGCAAAATGGTAATGAATTAAGAATGTATTTGTGCTTTCCTGGCGATTTGCTGTGGAAACGACTACTTGGGTCTTCCACTGGGTCATTCTTCCTCCATGCTACTAAGGAAGTAAGCTGTGTCTCGATTGAAAATATTTTTTCAAGTCGGATCTCAATGGTTAATCTTTCCCAAATCTTTTTCTCACGGTATTAGATTTTTATCTTGTCCAATTGTAGTAGATTTGTGAATTAATTAAGATGTATTGGAGTCTTCTTAAGCATCACACGTACCCCGTCTTCTTTCGAGTTATTCACCATATAGAAATCGTATTATTGAAAAAAATGCCTACATGTAAATCATCGTGGAAGAACTAGTATTGAACCATTCCGCCATGGGATTTAAAATTATTCTATACTTCATTGATGTACCTCGTGAGTAATTTCTTAATATTTTACAGTAATTTACTTTTTGTACTATTCATAACAAAATAAGATTTGTTTATCTTCAAATATTTTCTCTTTAATGGAAAGAAAGTATGATAAAGATGATTAGAGACGGACAGCGATGGGTTAGCTCAGGGAAATTACGACGTTGAGATAAAAATGGCATTAAGGGGACTGAAATCAAATAAGACCGTGAGGGATTACAACATTCCTACGTAACTACTCAAAGGTTTAGTAAAATTAGAAGATAGAGTTTATGGACTAATTTTACCACCTATTATAAAGGAATCTGGAAGGAAGACTTGGGTAGGTCAGTACTGGTTCCTATTCCGAAAAAGGTAAAGGATAGGTGAGGACAACAGGATAAATTGTTTGACTTCCCACATAGCTAAAGAAGAAAAATAAAATATCATCTTTTACTTTCAATAGATGAAAAAAGAAAATGTAACAATCATTAAATAAACAATTTTCTAAGAGTCTTATTAAATTTGGCCAAACCTGCATTCCCCGAACTCTATTCTTGCCGTAGTTTCTTCCATGGTTATTGCCAAACCGCTTCAACTGACGACGGTTTCAGTGTCACCTGTCCCATGCGTGTCAAAGGGCGAGCCAGGTGTGGGCGGCGACAAGCAAAGCAGTTATCCACCGGGAGTTGCGGGACCGTCTCTTTCCGAACTCATGCATTCTCTCAACACGCGACCCGTCTCTCGAAAGGAAATTTTATATCTCTCTATCGTACTCGTGTATGCTGTTCATTAAAAGTAATCGACTGAAAAGCGCCAGCACTTAATTCAACACCAAGGTGAAACTATTTCTTGCACCAATTAGGGAGATTGACATTATCCAATCGATGTTTCAAATAAAATTGTTTTCTTTTTCTACCTCGATCTCCTTTTCTCGTATTTTTGCCCTCTAGTTTCATTTCCGTTTTGCCATCCAATTCCTTACCAGTATCTCCCGTACATACTTGTTTTAGCTTCTTCGAATGTCTCTCTTCCCTACTTGAGCCTACAAGTTTATCGTTCGTTATCCTTTCCTCCTTTTTTGTTCGTATTATCTCCTCCACACGCCCATCTCGAAGGTATCTTGCTCTTTGAAGCGAGAGGACAAAAGGAGACTCCAAAAGAGAACTTTCGGGGCCATAGAAAACTACGATCCATATTATGAATTAATATCTTTTAGTCTCCTTGACTTGCTGCCATCGACTATTTTATTTGCAAACGCTTCCATACCGAGTGAATTTCTTTATTTTTTATTACTCTGCTCTATTTCCTCCAAAAAACTTCTAATTTGCTAAACTGTTGTATCTGGTGTAGCTTAAGTTTCCCTACTTTAGCTTATTTTCTTTAAAGTACATAGAACTAAGGAATTTCTTGGAAAAATATTTAGTATTACATTAAACGGTGTTCAAGGATTATTTTGTATCGTGTTTATTTTGGCTAAAAAGTAGCGTGTAATGTCTAGGACCAACAAAAATCAAGAACACTTTACATCCAACAGTTAATTCATTCTATAATATCTCATGATCTTACCGCAGATCAAATTCCAATTAATTTAACAAAAGCTAATCTCTTTTTGACAGAACACACAACGTTAAACTGAGTGGTTCAAACACTGTAATGAATGATTTTTTTAAAGTCATTAAAACTTAAATTATTGACAAGAAACACACAGCTAATATTAAACTTAAACTCTATAAAGTTTAGTTAGTTATAGTTAGTAATATATAAGAATTAGCTGCGTTAGTAAGAATTGTTCCATCTAAAGAAAGCTAAGGCATATGATCCTTTCCTCTCCTTAGGAAGTTATCTCAATGTGATTTTTAAAGTTAGCGTACTTTGTTATCTTTAATAATAACATTAATTCTTTAACACTCCATACACTACATATTTGTAGGAACAATTTTTCAAGGTTAAGCCGCAATCAAATATGATAAGATAACGCCTTCTACTTAAATAGCTACTAGTAGAGGAAATTAAATGGCCGTTTAGTAATGACAGATATCATGTGAGACCACTCGAAAGTGAATTTCTCGGACTATTTGAAAGGAGATGCTACACTATTATGCACATTCCACACCGTACTTAATATATCTTCGGAGACGGCGCCAACTTTTGTGAGATTCGCATTCCGTCGAGGCTTTATCTCGAATGTCTGATCGGAGGCAAACTCCAGATCCAAACTCACTGGAGTTAGATTGATGGTTGCTTGGAAATGTAACCGTTTTAGCAAACGTCGGCTCTTGATCTGCAGGTGAAGGCAATATGGAGATAATGCTTCCAGGCAGCGTCGAAAATGAAAGTCAAAGAGCGAGGTTGAAGGGTGTGGGAGCGAATAGGCACTTAATACGCAGTATATGCTCCCGCTACCCTTAAAAACTTGAAAGAGGAAACTAGGGTGGTGTCGTAATTCAAAATCTTCACTCAGCAGGATCCTCTCCTATAAAGGGTTCTCCTACACTGCATGCGTTAAAAACAAAAGGCTTTTTTGTTTAATGATTCATCGTCAACTTTTTAACTTCTTCCGCATTACAAATGGGAAGACATATCATTTAACGTGGTGGCGAGGTATGTTACTGTTGACTGAGTATTTATCCTTTAACTGAATTAACTGAATAAACGCAAGTCGACAAAACACCAAAACAATTTGCCCATGATCTGCGCTTTTGACAAAAATATTGAGATATAATGATTGTATTATATCAAAATTAGTAGATATTGTAGATGTGTCATTCAACGAACTTCCATTAGGACCGAATGAGAGGAGAAAAGTTTTTGAGGATCTAAAAATACGTGAAAATAGGTCTAACCATTCATCGTTAAAGCATTGGATACTATCCCAGGGAAAATCTCTTCGATTAAAACCATGCAAGCATTAAAAAACTTAGAAAGGTCAATATTATTACATTTGCAAACTTTAATATCCTATCCTCGACATTTAGAATGGAATCATAGAATAGTCCATCAATACTCGATAAACATTTTAATGACCATAAATCCTTAGGCAACATTGGAATTTACAGTTGTAAAAATAAAATATTTGCGCAAATGCGATGCATCGATGAAATGAAACGAATAGGCGTCATTGGGATGAGGATGCATTGGTTCAAATTAATGCAGGAAATTTCACATCTAGTTAAATTATATTTATTTTTATTGTAAAAATAATTTATGAATTTAATATTTAATAGGTCGTAAATATTATAGAATATATTAAATTTGGAGGGACCTGATGACGGGGACGTTGAGTAGGGATGTTAAGAAAAGACTCATAAAAACTCTGATATGGAACGTAGCTACGGCGTAGTACGGCGCAGAAACGTGGTTACTGAAACAGGAAGATAGACGTAGATTGGAGGCTTTTGAAATGTGGGTGTGGAGAAGAATGGAGAAGGTGAAATGGACCGAAAGGAAAACAAATGAGGAAGTACTAGAGATGGTGGGTGAGGAGAGGGGTTTGTTGCGTGAAATCCTATGGAGGCAGGAAAAATGGATGAAAGGCGTGTTGAGAGGTAGTGAAATCTTGAAGAAGGTAATAGAGGGGAGAATGTTGGGTAAACGAGGAAAAGGCAGGAACAGGATAGAGATGTTGGACGAGATGAAGGGAGAAAAGAAGTACACAGAGATAAAGAGGGACCTGATGTAGATTGGGTTTTGTTTGGAGTTACAACATATTTATTTGATAGTTGTGTTCATCCAAAAACCTACCTCAACCGGTAGATTACCTAATAATAAAAATATTAAATTTTTAAATTATATATAATGATCAAAACCAAATAAATAATATGATATGAAATGGTAACGAAGCACAAAGTAAATATAATCGTAGTATGACATGGATAAAGTCCACAAACTAATCCTTTGCGGTATCGCTAGCATTTGCACCTCCAATGCTCGAATTTTCTCATCCGTTAACAGCGAAACAAACAATGGTAACGGAAACACAATAAGTGAGCATATAAACTTGAAATATGAATAAAACTTGAAATAAAATTTCCGAAAGCTGTATGTACCAGATCTGGTTATTCCAGACATACTTTTTTTTTTAGATTTTCTGAAGTTGTTTATTCGATGAATTATTATGTTTCCAAATTAGGCCGTAATCATTGCTGCATTTCCTCATGGCTCATGTGGTTATATTACGTTACAATTCAACAGTCGCTATTAAATTTATAATTCCCCATTACTCCGTGACTTTCCTATTCTGGTTATTGTTAAATTCAATGGTTTTCCAAAATCTAATTCAAAAGGCCATTGAGGAAATAAAAATAGATGCAAAGGTAAAATCTTCAAAGAAGTTCATAGGCTTTTCGTCATCGGATCATCCTCCTTGTCATTATAAAACGTAAATAATTTTTTACCCATCCGCTACTTTGGTCGAAATTAATACGGGCACCGACATCTGTCTCCATTCTGCCAAGCAAATCCCTTCTTCATGAACCACAGTTGACGAGCGTCAATCTCCTTCCCAGTTCACCCTCTCCCCTTCTATAGCTCTTAATCTCCACCCCTTTAAAGCTTAAACCAGGAGCTTCGTTAACAAAGATATGGAACCACAAATTACTCCTAAGTCTACACAGCACCAAAAATTTATTCGTATCTTTAAAAATTTGTAAAACGTTTAGGAACAATGGAACAAGTAAATTCTTCCTAAAATATCGCGTCAAATAATTAAATATAAAGAAAATGATTTACAATCTCAACAGCCAAGAAAATTTCTTAAAGAGAATGAGGTACTAAATGAGGTTGCTGCATGTACAAATCTAAATTTCCAAATAGTGTCGGAAAATTAATTTCTTAGTAGTTTAACGAATTACCTGATTATTTAACACTCGAATTCATTTGTTAAGCGTTGAATATAGTCTCACCGGGATGTAACTGTAATTACGTTTCTATAACGTATGGTCACTAAATATTATTTGTTATGTATATTTCCAAATAGTAAACCCTTCACTGAAGTACATTCTAAGAATTCGGAAAACTTACTTTGTGCAGAAAAGAACATTATGAAACGAAATACCCCAAAACTCAAACATTGCAAGAGCGATTATAAAATGTTGCGGCGATATTTTATTATTGATTATTAATGTCCTGATCATAGGTTAATCCTTGAATACTCTAGAGGAATCAATAAAATGTTATTGATTTTAAAGGAAAAACATCTCTACTTTTTTAACTTCCACCATGAAAAAAATACAAATTGAAGTTAACCAAACACTAATTTATGGCACTGAATTATTCCCCACATACTCTCTAACTCCTTCCAGTAGTTCAACGCGACTAATATTTCTCTCCTTCTTCCTCGCTTATTCAAAACCTTCATGTTCATTTTAAATATCCAAAGAGGATAATCTTTTTCCACCAGGAACCATTTCAGGATATAGCAACTAAGGTCCGATTAGTGTATTCTAGGTGGCTGAAGAAACCAAAAGGAATTCCATCAATTAAATATGGCAATTTTGTTTCAATCTCCTTAAAAATCTTCTTACAACTTAGACAAAAGCGAAATATTTGCTACTAGCCAACCTTTTTTAACAGAACCATAAGTAGTTCTTGACGTATCATTAATGGAAATGGTAAGAGCTTCGAGTGGCAAGGTAGTTTAATTGAAACAGAGGCCATCCTGCCTCGCATTCCTCTCGGCTCTTTGAGCAAATTCACTCCATCAGAGTGACGCGTTAGAAGGGTTGGCGAGAAGAAACATGCGAAGAGTAGACGGGGGAGCTGAGCAAGGCCGCGGGGGGATAGAAGGGGACCACGGGCCACCCTGAATAACTGCTGTTATGTATAAGGGTCACAAGGATATTCTGTCACTCTTTAGCAATACCCCTGCGATCCAGAGAGTGTACGTCTCCCTGCGTGGGGTTCCTTGTTGACCCGGGACAACTTAGCTCTTTACCTACAAATAATGTGGGCAATATGTGTTTGTGTTCTCTTTAAGCTCTACTGTGTAAACATGTGTCGGATGCCCTCAATTGTCAAACCCTCTCTCGTCCGTTGAATATTACAGATTCAGGAGTCATTGGGCGGCCAACGGCTGCAGAACAACACGGCTGCTCCGCTCACCACCCACGCATCTCCCTCTTTATCACCACTTCTTTGATCATTTTACAAGTTTTCAGGCAGGAAGTAATTAGACAAATATTATTTTAACAACTATCATGTATTATTTACCCCAGTAGAATTTTTCATTTTCTGGTGTTAACCAAAGAAGAGGTATTTAATTGCAAAAGTACTTGAATTGATGCAAATTGAATTCGCCATTCACAGATTAGACCTGTGTCATTTCTACTTAAATTTAACACAACGAAGGTCTCCAATTATGTTTAGTTTTGTACCAAACTGTTTGTACCTATAGTTTTTTTCAATATTTCAACGTTGTCCCCTTTTTCAAGACCCTAATATGATTTTCAGAAATTGTTTTAGCCCATTATTAATTAATGCAGTGATGGTCTGTTTCAAAGGCTTAACAAGGGCTGCTTTAACATGTAAAAAAATGTATACGCACACACATGTGTGTGTGCGTATGTATACATATACATAGTAATGCATGTACTTGTGTGAACATATATAAAAGTTTAGGAGTTTTTGAAGCTCCCGATTGCCAAACAGCTGTTTTGATGATGATTTACAGTGCAAGCTATTTAACCGGCAGACACCTCTTCGAGAATTGGCGCACGCGCTCAGCAGGCAGGTAAATTGGATTCTGCAAACTAAATGGAAGGGCGAAAATGATTCCCTCGCAATTTAATCAGTTGCTGACTCTTGCGTCTGACAAGCGTGGAGGATTGGCTCCCTTGATAATATATTTATGGAGGTTGTGAGGAGTACTTCAATGCCTTAATCACGTCACCGTATTTCTTTATAATACTGCGTCTCGTGAAACTGGAGTGGTTCCTACATCAGGCTCCAAGGTGGATGGTGTGGGGGGGGGAGGGGGCGCTCAATGCGGGGAAATGAGATGATTAAGAGGACAATAGCGCGCACCCACGCACCACCGTGTTCCCCAGCCTCGGAATCCTCCGGGACGTCTTCTGTGGGGCTACGAGGGTGCTAGAAGGAGGTGAAGTGGATGCTTACGTGGAGGGAGGAGGTGTAGTCTGTATGCATGGAATGGGTCGCGGGACGGTCCTCATCAATTTAAATACTCATTCAGTTGAAACTAAGCAGTTTTCTATTTGCTAAATCACTAATTTATCCACATATCATTTGTCTCTTCACTAGCAATTGTTGGTGCCTGTTTGTCATTTCAAATACACTACTTTCTATATTCTTGCGTTTGCCAGTGAAGGAAGAAATTGGTCAAAAAATGGCTAAATATAATAGAGATTCATGTTTATTCTAGGCACAAAACTAAATTTACCATTTTGATTGATCAAGTATCCGCAGTATTTTATTGTATAATAAAAGAATATGTTCACAGGTTTAACATTTTCTTAAAAACCAAAAAAATATAGGTCTGGCAATTGTTTACTTGGATACAATATATGTTACCTAAAACTTATGATAAAATAGGGAAACTGTATTTTAGGCAAGCTTTACAATGAATACTATATGTTTGCATATGACGTTTTCACTATTATCTGCTGATCTGCATTCAGGATTTGGGAGCATGCATTTTAGAGTTGCGTTATAAATGTTGGTTGTCTCAAAACACTGCGTACTAGCTATACTAAGAACAACTTATCAATGATAAGTATTCATGCCTGGAAAATTTGTTAGAAATCATTTCAATGCATCCAATAAGTAACTAACGACATCTGCAAAATACGAGAAACTGCTTTGAGAGAAGAATTTTGCGCATTAAATGCTTTTTAGTTACTTCCACTTAGTCATCAAACAACTCTCCTTAAAAACGTGGCTAAAAAAATGCGTAACCCTTTCTAGATACGACTCATTAAAGGTAAGACTCATGGCTATTAGTGCACAAATTTAATGAAAACGTCTTTCATATACATGTGGGTTTACATTTCTCCATCCGTATATTATTGATATTCAAGAATTCATCATTTGAGACTAACTTAGAAAATACGTGCCTTTTAGTATCCCACAAACCTAATATACTGTGTTATGCCTAATTTGACAAGAGTCGGCAAGTTATGCGCATTGTACGACATGTGAAATCGCCTCGGTATCTCCCATGTAAATTTATCTTTTGGAGGAATTTTGCCAATTCATTTGAATATCTAGAGCACTGAACAATTTGCATTTTAGCGCAGAAATATGACATGAATTGTAAGGATTTCGTCCAGTGAAAAAATGAAATTCTTTTTCAAATTGAAAAATCAATTTTTTTTTAATTCCGTT
Source organism: Hetaerina titia (assembly GCA_037158775.1). Classification (NCBI taxonomy): domain Eukaryota; kingdom Metazoa; phylum Arthropoda; class Insecta; order Odonata; family Calopterygidae; genus Hetaerina; species Hetaerina titia. Next base: position 15,782,992 of record CM073768.1, on the reverse strand, counting down.
ATGTTAAGGAATTTGATAATCTCTGCCTCAATCGGGCAAGAGAAGTGTAAAAAAATGAGGGCAGCGAGGGCTCTTTTTCATTTGTTAAATTAATTTTTTTGGGCTTGAGAATTAGTTATATATTTTTTCCGTTCAAATATTTTAATTACATCAAATATTTAATTGACCTACCATAACTGCATTAGTCAAGGAAAGGCATGAAAAAATTTCTTAATTGAATTTCCCATTGAAATGTCTTCTATGCTCTAATTCAAGCGTAAAAATTCAGCAATATAACACACGCTAGTGAAAAGGGAGCCCAAAAAGTTATTCCCATAATTAATATAGGTATGGATTATCACCTTTTGTATTCCTCTATTTTCTGTTCAATACTTTGGTTAAACAATATCAAAATATGTCATTAAAATTCATCATCCAGATGAATTCAAGCCGTAAAATGAGATTCTTTGCATTGTGTGAACATTGACGTCAGTTATTTGATTCTAAATTAAGGATAAACTTATTCACGACTTTTACAAATATGGTCTAACTAGTTCAATAGGGAATGAAATGAAAAGAAAAGTAAACGTCAGCGTGTTGTAAGTTCTCATGTAATTCAGCAGATATAATTCCACAGGGTATGCCACAAAAATCCAGGCAGGCGGAGAAAACCAACGGCGCGAACAACGCCTTCAGCAGCGCTGGTGACGTGGATGAAGGACCAGGGCCTTTCTCTTCGGAGAAGGACGTCAAGATGAATGTTCCTGGGAAGAATTAGTTAATAATCGTCTTGAATGCAAAGGAACGATGGGAAGGCGCAACTAATGCAAAACATATATGATAAATCCTTCTCCACTACGGTATTTTAATATTAGAAACCAAAAAATAACGAGAGAGAAATATGTCTAACTTCTCGAAACGAAGCTTAAATGTGTACTTGTATAAAATTAAACGGATGGTGAGAGCCGTAGCCAGCTGTTGTCGATCCCATTCCTTGCTCGTAATGACAATGAAACGGACGCAGATTAAAAGAGAATTCCTCGCGAGCACGTAATAACTGCTCATCTCCGTGGCTGGGACGGGAGAGAGGCCGCACTGCACATGCCAGGTCATGTCGAGGGAAGTATTCTCAATCGGAAGGGTAACCACATCTCGGATAAGTCGTGTCACCAGTTCTCTCTGGGCCGAGGAAAGTAAGAGAGAACGGTGCTGCTGCAGGCTTTCCGCCGTGCACCATATGCGGCCTAACTCCACCACTTTCGGAAACGTTGCTTAAAAATAAAACCCAAACGATTAAAATGAGAAATAAGAAGTCAAGCGTGGGTGTTTCCACATTTTACCAGTGTTTACTCGTGATTAAAATTATTATTGATGCTAAATTACGTCAAACTTTGTTTTTTGTTACGCACAGATTACTTTCCTACTCTATGCATATATTTTTCATTAAATGCATATTTTATTAGATAATTCAACAAAAATAATGATGGGCTATATTGATTAATTTTTCAACGAAAACCCGATACTCCGTATGAATACCAAATATTTAGGTTGATAGCTTTATTTGAAAAAAATATTTTGTTTTCCACCAACCCGAGAGGAACTTGAATTGATCACATTTTATGTAGAAGAGATGAAAGGAAATGATATTGAAATGCAAAAAGGAGAATTGGATCTATGTGTATCTGTTCATATCGGCATTTAAACGCCTCTCCTCCCACGGTTCCTTTCCACACTCTTCAATATTTCATCGTCCTTATTCTCTCCATGTCCCTCTTCCTCTTTCACCCTCTCTTCCATTTTTTTCCCTTCATTTCCCCCCACTTATGTGTCAATTTCTAGTATTTTCCTTCATCTACAACAGAAAGACCGTCATAGAAAATATATGTGAGAGATGAATTCAAGCCATAAGAGGAGATTGTCTGCCCTGCATTGTAAATGCCATTTATGTGATTCCATGTTAAATGTAAGCTTATCGAAAATTGGTCTCTCCTGTCTCCTGTCGCTCATTCTCCTTTCTCTCTCTCTCATTTGTATGGTCTCTTTCGTTCGTATCTTTGCTTTCCTGCTTCATCTGTTTTCGTTATCCTCTCTCTTGTCTCCCCCGCTGTATTTTCTTTCTCTCTTTTCTCATTCTCTTCCTCCGCTTGCCTCTCATTCTCTTTTCTTTCGCCCTCTTTCCCACTTGCTTGATTCCCCCTCTCTCTCGCCTAACATCTTCCTCTTTTTTTATTGATATTTTTGAATCTGAGTATTTTTTGCGACGTCTTTGCGACCAAACCTTTGTCAGTTGGGTCACCAAGTCAACTCGTTCACCTTAAATCGCCGTTGTGTTTCCATATTTAGTTATTGGGATGCCTCGTCCCGTAATCATTGCCTCTTTTATGTTTACTCACTCATCGACGTTCAAGTACATGGGGTTCGCTTTAAAAGGTTTTCAAATTCAATGCACATAAATAATGTTTATTACGCACAGTTTGTGAATTATTTCCTCCCAAAATATGTGTCGCAGATGACAAGCAGAGTGACGAGTGAGGGTGACATACGACTTCGTAGACCTCGGAGCGATTGCAGTAACGCCGCCGCCATTCCCAGGAAAATCTTTCTATCAAGAGGGACGACAGAGGAAACAAAAGACGAAAAGGGAGTTAGTTGGCCCACGGCGTGGAGAACCTCCCAAGGCGGGGGGATGTGCGTGAGTTGCGCGAAGGGACGCACGGCAGCGCCGCCGGGGGGCGTCTTTGTTGGAATGGAGAAGAGATAAGGGAGAAATTTATGGATGAGTCAATTATTCCATGGAGATGAAAAATAGCCTCCGATTACCCTTGAGGGCGAGAGGGTGAGGAGGGGGGTGGTGCAAAGTGGTGTTGGAGGCGGCTCCAAGTAGGCGGGGGGGAGGGGAGAGAGCAAATATTGCGGAGGGGGCGGATGAGGCGCGTGGGACCCCGCATATCCTGCAAAATATGAGGTAGGGGTTTGGCGGCGACCCCAGGCTGGTGAGCCCCGCTTGCTGGAGGCAGCGTGACAGAGAATAGGGGTGGCGTTATGTCACGTTGAGGAAGATGGCGGCTACCACTGGTGGGCAACTCAATTGTCAACGATGATGATTTTGCCCGAAGGAATTCGCTTTTATTACGGCCCAGTATGGACAATGCTTTTTATTGCGATGAATGTTGCAAATTTTGGAGGAAATTATTGTCAGTTCCATGGTGAGATACCTCGACAGCATTAACTGTTTAAGTCACAAATCATCACGAATTCAGGTAAATCCGCAGAGATGACGTCATTAAGCCTAAGGACCGAATCCCCGATCTCATCTACGAAGGAGCATGTGCGCATCAAGAGCACATGTGGAGAATCCTATATCAGCAAAACAGGAAGGTCCATCAGATTCAGAATTAAGGACCACCAAAGGGCTGCTGAAAAGAGTCAGTTCCGACTCTCGGAAATTGCCGAACATACGTGGTCGGAACTAGGACACGCGATTGAGTTCGACCAGGAAAAATTGCTGGCAAGAGAGAGGCTTTTTTTTTCGAGACTCATAAGAGAAGCGGTGGAAAAAATGAAAAACATTAGTAATTTCAACCGTGAGGAGGGCTACACCCTGACTTCCACGTGAAAAAGGGTGATTCCTACTCGCCCCCAAGAAAGTGCCAATCACGGAACTCCCGGCCAGTCAGGTAGGTGCCTCTATATATAGCGGCCCAACTGCGATGCAGATCAGCCTCATCAACTCGTGAGAACAGCAGATTTCATCACGGACGCATTCAAAAAGAAGAAGGCGGGGAATTTTTTGGCGTCAGCAAGGCGTTCGACCGTGTCTGGCATTCGGCTTTCCTGCTAAAGATGAGATGACTCCGCTTCCCTAATTTGGCAGCCAAGCTAAGCCATTTTAAAGGACAGGACTTTCACGGTGTAATGGCTCACGTCAGATTCTGGGGTGAATTGGATCTACGTTGGTGTACCCCAGGGGTACATACTTGGGCCATTGCTCTACAAAATCTATTCCCACGACATCGCAAAATGCTGTGGGAATTTTGAGATCCTATCCTTGTTCGCCGATGACTCGGCACTCCTGTGCCCATCTTGGCAGAAGACCGCGGTGCGAAACCTGCAAGACGCCGTCGACAAGTTACTACTATGGTACCGCCGATAGTGTTTTGCGGTCAAAATCGAAAGATCGAAGGCGATCGTCTTCCAAACAGGAAGAGGAGGGCCGCCAGGAGTGAACCCATTGGTGGAACGAGTCGTCCTACCATGGGAATCGGAAGTCTCTACCTCGTAGTGCTGATGGACCGGAAACTTTTTTGAAGTCCCTATCGCTTCGCGTCCGTGCGGAGGCATATACGGTGCTTAATCGGCTACAACCAATTAAGCACCTGTCCTGAGTATGGACACGAGGCGTCGACTGTACCATGCGTTCTTCCTGCCAGTCATCACGTACGCGGCACCAGTATGGTCAGGAGTGTCGCGAACGAATCTAGCTCAAATCCAATCTTGGGCCGCAGCTTTTCTGACCACAATGCCAACATGCACGAATACGGGTAGTTGTAACCATAAACGTTGTTTTTCCGAGAATTTCTGCCAAAATTTCAAGGAAATTCTTCGATAGAGCAACAGAATCAGAAGCCCCCCTCGTCCGACGGGTCGCGGAAATCCAGGTTTTGCCATGGAACCACTGCAATCACCCCATTTTCAGCCTCGACACAGAAGCCCTTCCAGCTAAGAAAAAGCCTAGGCTTCTCTTTGCGGGGAGGAATTGAAACGTCTGACAACTTGGAGGATTTCTTGGACAACTTGGAGGAATGATTTTTACACTCTGAAATTGTTGCAATGATGTGAAAGACTGTTTAGTCTCTCATGTAATCAATGAGTGGTGGGGATTTTGAAAAGTACAACCAGGTGATGGCCGCACAGGCGATCATTCGATGCGTTATCCCCGGGGTAATGTATCTCCGAGAAGAATGTGGGGATGACAGCGGAGAAAAACGCTTTTCCTTGGAAAAATTGGGGTCCTGTGCTTTCATTGTATTCGTGTAGTTTTTGTCAGCGGCTGTGATAAGAGAGGGGGTACCTTTGAAATTCCCAAGGTAGGTCTCCTTGCTGGGGTTCGGGGATTAAATGATAGCAGCGTCGCGGTCTGAAACTGGCCAGCATCAAGATGTCCCCCTTCACCAACTCATTCTTCCATTCCAGTCCCGGTCATATGTTTTTCAGAGAAAAGTTGCATTAAAATGATACGTTATTGAGTTCAAACGGGCATGGACTCGTATGCGGTGCCCTTGGTCCGTTGTTGGGATCATTAGCGTGAACTTCAGGGTTCCGCAGTTAATTTTACTCCGTGGGTACGGTAAGTGAGATAATGTTGGTAAAATAATAGAAAGACCGAGGTGACGCACTGAAGAGATTAGTGGGTCTATTTTATTGGCTTAGTTTTTTCGGTCCTTTAATGCTTTTCCCAGCGTGGTCGAGTGCTGCGGCGTTTCCATGGGAACGGCCGAATGGCTACGGGCAGTGCAATGAAGAGGAAAGCGGGGCACGTGGGAACTGGATGAATAAAGGGGCACCGAAGGGCCTGAGTGAGTTCGAGGCCATTGCTCCAGTATAGAGCGCTAGATTACCCAAGTCAAGGAGAGCAACGGACGGCTGAATGAGCATAGAATGATAAAACCCAAAGATACGCATATAGATGCAGTTGATGGATAAATAAGACGAATTCGCCAAAATAATCAAAAGTTTTACATGTTGGAGAGAAAACTGGCGAAATGCCCTTGTAGTACCCTAACAATGTTAAGTAAAGCAGGTCTTTAACGATCGCATTACGTTAATAAAGCAAATGGAAAGGATCGTAAATACATTTCACCAATTTTGTTACTCAGAATGGTTTTTGGGATTTTATTGGTTAAAACCTAAATCTAAAACTCGACCCTTAAATTTAGAACCCTAAACTTAACGCATTGATATCATATTCAAAGAGAGAGTTGTTACTTAGTTTAAACCTATTCTAATATATATATATATATATATTATATATATATATATTCATTCAAACATAGAAATAGGTATAAGGAAAGGGGATACAAAAACACATAAAAGGCGAACACAGGACATGTGGGGAAGGCGATTTTTGAGCAGATCACGAAAGTAAAAATATTTCCTTATCCGGGATTTGAACCTCGGACCTTCCACTTTCCAGGCGGATGCTCTACCAGTTGAGCTAATAAGGAGATCTGCGATCTTATAATACGCCAAAGTGCTCCGATAGATGTTGCCCGAGACATGGCGTTATGGAGCTGTTTCACTCACCTAAGGAGAAATATTTTTACTTTCGTGATCTGCTCAAAAATCGCCTTCCCCACATGTCCTGTGTTCGCCTTCTATGTGTTTTCCTATCCCCTTTCCTTATACCTATTTCTATGTTTGAATGAATATTTGTGCGCCGTATGGCGGGATTTTCAAGTCTGAATATATATATATATATATATAATATATATATTAGTATAATAGGCTATGCGTGCCATTAAACGCACCGCTCCTATCCTTTATAAGATCGTATGAATGCTTTTCTACTATCCTTTCCCCTTCTTGTGTCCCGTCTATTTCTCCTTCGGTGGGTGAAACAGCTCCATAACGCCATCTCTCGGGCAATATGTATGGAGCAATTTGGCGCTTTATAAGATCGCAGATCTCAAAGTAAATCAGGTTTCCTTATTAGCTTAGGTGGTAGAGCATCCGCCCGGCAAGTGGAAGGCCCGTGGTTCAAATCCCGGATAAGGAAATATTTTTACTTTCGTGATCTGCTCAAAAACCGCCTTCCCCACATGTCCCTTGTTCGCCTTTTATGTGCTTTCCTATCCCCTTTCCTTATACCTATTTCTATGTTTGAATGAATATATATATATATATATATATATATATATATATATTCATTCATAAACATAGAAATATATATTATATCTTATACCTATTTCTATGTTTGAATGAATATATATATATATTCATTCAAACATAGAAATAGGTATATATATATACATATATATTCTAATGTGTTCCTAATTCCTCTTGAGAAAGGTGGTTGCACCACCGATAATTCGAGAACTAGTGAGTCCCTCTTTAATGTGTTTTGGTTTCTGTGTTTGCTGTGACTATTTAGTGAATTATAGATTGTTTAAAGAAATATAGATTGTTTAAGCTTTCGGCCTACTCCGATATATATATATATATATATATATATATAGATATATATATATATATATATATATATATATATATGTATCGGAGTAGGCCGAAAGCTTAAACAAACTACAATGTGAGTGTTCTTTTAGATGTTTTCTATATTATTCTGTGTCATATATTATATATACATATATACACTATATATAGATATATAATATGATTTTATATAAATATATAATATATATATTTCGACGATGTACAAGTACTAAAGAGAGTAATATAACATTTGGACGGCACAATAGACACTCACATTTTAGAAAATTAGGGCTTTCGGCCTTTTCTGAGGCCTTCTTCGGGTCAGACTGACAGAAGGTCTCGGACAGGGACCATGGAGTCTGGGAGGAAGGTTCAGGGTATGGTGGGAAGGGAATTAAAATCTCAATTAAGGTTGGGAATTTTAAAAGATCGGTAAACTATTGTGTGTGCGAAATCGCGAGTTCTCACCTCTAACTTGGTGACTGAATCGGACACAGATTTTAGGATAGCCCTATCCTGATGGATAGATGGGAAACGTCCTATTCTCAAAATTCAAGTTGCATCCCCCTCCTACCCGCTTTGTTACACTCTCCCACGAATTCCCTGCTCCTCGTGTATTTCCAGTAATGTAGCTTACCTCCTAAAGTGGCTACTATTCCCTGCCTTCTATATTGGACATTGTACCATACCCCTAATTGTTATAATCAATTTCCACCAGTCCCAATGCAAGAATTATTCCTTGATTTGGATGCTTCAAATCGCAAAACACGCCTCCGAACATAGCACTACCTTTGATAAATGCTATAGTGTTTCCTTTTTGGCATCCTTCCCACACCCTGACCTTCCACTCAAACTCAAAGTAATAGAGCAGGCTGGCTGGCATCTGGCTCATCGATTCCTGGAATGAACCAGGTTTCAATATCAATTACCCCGACCTCCAGATATTTTCATTCCCCTTCTATTTCTAAAACATTCTATGTTATTCCCACAGTTCTAAAAATTCCCCTCCCAACTCTTCCCCTCGCAAACCTTTCCCCGCCTTCCCCTTCCATTTAGCGTCCCGGGCCCCAACTATTGAATCCTTCTCCTGAGTTCCTTCTCTTCCTTGAGAAAGGCAGTAGCGCCTAATAAAATTCGGATTACGTGTGAGTTTCTTATTTGTGTGTTTCTTTGTTTTTGTTTGTTAGTGCTACAGTAGTTTACTGATTAAGGTAGGTTTTCGATGGACGGTTCTACCGAAATAAATATTGTTTTCTCTTAAAAAAACCCAACCCAATATCCTAGGTTCCTTCAATTATCTGTTTAATTCCTTCCTCCCTTAATCCCGTCGAACATACTTGTCCTATTCCTTTCCCTTTCCTCGTTTGCCTAACATTCTCCCCTCTATTACAGCCTTAAAAATCCCATTGCCGATCAAATGTGATTTTCATTAATTTTTCCTACCTCCTTCTGATTCCTCCAAGACATCTCCTCTCCTCGCCCGCCATTGCAATTCCTCTTTTGTTTTCCTTTCGGTCCGTTTGAACTTCTCCATTCTTCTCCATACCGAAACTTCGAATGCCTTCGATCTACTGACAGGAACGTTGAGTCAGGATGCAAAGAAAAGACTCCTCAAAACTTTTATATGGAGCGAAGTTTTGTACGGCGCGGAAACATGGTCACCGAAGCAGAATGGTAGACGTAGATTGGAGGCTTTTGAAATGTGGGTATGGGGAAGAATGGAGAAGGTGAAATGAACCGAAAGGAAAACAAATGAAGAGTTACTTGGTACGGACGGCGAGGAGAGGGGTTTTTAGGGGGAAATCCGAAGGAGGCAGGAAAAATGAAGGGCCTATTGACCGGAAGTGGGATGTTGAAGACCGTAATAAAGGGGAGAATGTTAGGAAAGGGTAGGGACACGATAGAGATGTTGGACGGGGCAAAGGGAGGAAGGTAGTGCACAAAAATGAGGGACTTGATGTAGAGTGGGTTGCTGGATTATGATTTGTTAGGATTCACAAACCATTTATTTGATAGTTGCGTCCATCCAAAACCTACCCCAATCGTAGCCCACTTAAAAATTATATACATATTTGCTTAAATTTACCATTCCCTACTTTTTATTTTGGAATATGCTGAATTGAATGTGAAATATGTTTCAAAAGTATTATTGTTAAATTTCAAAAGGAGAAAATTGCAAAGTAATTAATGAATACGATTGAGCGCACCTAATTTCCTATTGCCCTAAAGTCGTTTCAAAGGAAGACAGTCCATAAATGCAAAAACATTTTTGAGCAATGCATGCTAGTATAATCTTAGTTGATACGCTGATACCGTTGACGTTAAAATTCAAATTATGAAATATTGCAATGATCAATGCATGGAACATTAAATTCTTTCATTCGTTTTCTTCGGCATTTATGTAAATAGAGAGCAAATATGTCAAAATTTCCAGGGGAAGGTGAAAATGGCGAAAAACTAAATTAGTTGCGAATACATTCTCGGGGCAATTTCCATCACGTCGTAGGTCGTAGAGAAAAAATATTTTCACTCGTTCTGCACAAATAACAGTCGTCGCCAGTGCTCTTTTTATGCTGTCTATTCCAATTTCTCGTTGGCATGAATTATGAATGCTGATTTTTTTAAAACCTCGTTTGTTGAATTTACCATAAAATGCAAAAATACATCACTTTCATTGCTTCCCCTGGGCAATATTAATTATCTGCAGTGGAGTTTACCTCTAAAAAGTTTCCATGGCGCTGTGGTCCACGGTTTCCTCAAAAGTGATGTTTAATTAAGCAACCTGCGCTGCACTTTATATCAGCCTCACGACACGCGGGAACCAATTCGGAAACAAGAGTGGAAATAAAGTAAGAGGTGGTGCTATACGGGAGAGGGAATTAATATTAAAAAAACCGACGGTGGCGGTGGCATTCATTGGTATTGAGGCTCTTTTTCTTCGTACGCGTTTTTCCCAGGAAATAAAAAAAGTTCCCATGCTGCCCCAGGCGGCGCCTGAGATATATTCAATTTCGAAAAAAAATACAAGTGGGAAAAGTTATCGCAAGAAATTAATGCACACTTTCGAAAAGAACGACAACGACGTAGAATTGGTGAGTGAATAAGGGGTGGATTCATTATTTTGCTTTTACTGGGGTTCCACATTTCCATAGCGTGTTTTTAAGTGTGTTTGGCGTTGGGGGAAGGATTGACATGGGGATGACGGCGGAAGGCAATCTGAATCAGCGCTGCCAAGTCTCTGTGGGTGGAAGGGAGTAATAAGCTGAGACTTGGCCACATTCTATCAAATGAATTTTTAATTGGTCGACGCTGAGTGCGGCGTCGATTAAGACGTCGGAAGGGAAATCAGTCGCTTACAAATGTGCCTAATACTCTCCGTACTCCTCCATCCCGCCCCACAATCCATTGTTCCCCGCAATATGGTCGCGCAATCCATTGGATGTGAGTGAGTGATTGGTTATTTTTCCCAATCACTAAATGCATTACATATCTACTTTATTTTGTACTTCAAAAAGTAAGATCTGCTTGTATGAACACCCGGACACAAACAGTAAATTAGAATTGTTATTCCTTGTTCTATAGACCCTGCGCGGTTGCCTTTTGCATGCCTTCATGAAGGCGAAGCACTACGCTCTCTTGAGGAACACAAGGAAGTTAGGTATTTGGGAGCGGTTCTCGCTTTGAAGAGTCGAAAAAGATTAAAAGAAAAGACATAGTTTCATGAAGTAAACTTAAATTATCAAGCTTAAGCAGGAGTGTGTATTCTAAACTATGAGTATGTTTATGCTTTCGTGGGTCGCGGTAGTTCAGGGGTAGAGCTTTGGGCTACTTACCACAGGGTTCGGGTTCGATTCCCGGGCAAGCCTCTCTGGGCAACTTCACCTCCAAATAAACTGTGTCATTTTCCGGGTGCCAGATCTTCTTGCGAAACCATTACCGGCACATGAAAAGGAATTGACCCCCCCTACCCTTTTAATGTGTTAATTTCACACGACGTCGGGCTTAGTACTGGTTGAACTCTCCCATCACCTACCAAACTTAAATGTGGCTTTATAACTGTGTTTATGGTTATTTTATTGCTTCCGCGTGCAAACGAATCAATATTTAGAGGGAAACCATATGCTATAACCATAGCGCTAAAATTCATTTAAATGAGAAACGCATAACAAATAGTTATTGATCGCAGTGCACCCTGTATTGATACCTAAATTGGAACCAAAAAGACTAATGGCTAACTGTATGTCCCGAAATGTTCACATATTCCTATGTAACGGAAGAAATAATTGACCACAAAGCAATTTTATTAGTAATATCTGTTTCGGTAAATCCAGACGAAAAGTATAACTGTCGGAGGAATGTAACTGCAAGGATTTTTCCGCGTTTCTTAGAAAATGCCTACATTTTCAAAAACACTCAACGCTGGGACTGAGGCGACATGGAAACAATTAGACACGGTACGATGACATTTATCCTTATAAAAAAGGAAAACGATAGTAACGAATGTCGAAGGTACAACAGTGAGGTAAGATGGTTGTTAAGGCAACAAAGGAAATTGCACTCGAATAGAAAATAAATTTGAAAATCGGCCAAGGAACGACTTCTTAAAGTCCATAAAAAAATATTCAACACATCTAAGGGAAACAAAGAAAGTGATGAAAAGCGAATCAATGAATTCCAAATGAAATATTCTGTGCGACTACTTGGAGAACAACCTGAAGGCATTCTGGTCGTACGTTAGGGAATGTAGGGAAAACATCCAACCAAAGCGCCCCTCAAAAGCAAAAATCGTAATATGCATACACAAAGCACCAAAAAACGGATACTTTAAATAATTTCTTAAATAATGACTAAATTATTTAATAAATAAACTAGAGCAGAGGATATTCCTGCAAGGGTACTGAAAAAGCTCGCGAACGAAATTGCGCCTTTTTTAATACATATTTAACAAATCGATTTCAGAAGATGTCTTTTTCCGTGAGTGGAAAATCGTCAACATCACTCTTATATTTAATAGCGGAACTAAACAGCACAACGGTAATTACCGACCAATATCGTTAACTTCCCTCTCCTGTAAAGTCTCGGAACACATTATTGTTAGTAAATTCATGACATTCCTCGACACTCATGCTTGATCCACCCATCATATTATCCAACAGACATCACGGGAGAGATCAAACGCATTTGGGACTTTTTAAACCCTATGTTCTACAATTGGGGGGGAGGAATAAAAGTATAGATGCGATAATCTAGGATTTCAAAAAGACCTTTGATAAAGTCCCACATGTTCATTTGATTATCAAGTTCCAATTGTTTAGAATAAACGACAAAATAATAAACTGCTTTCGCGACTTCCTAACTGTCCGCAAACAAAGGGTTATGATCGATGGCTCAAGCTCTAGTTATGTTAAAGTAACATCCTGCGTCCCACAGGGTAGCATAATAGGACCACTAATGATATCACCTGTAAATTAAAAAGTGGCATAAGACTCTTTGCCGACGACACTGTAACATATAAAGAAACAGCGAATGATGCAGATCGTGAATCAGCAAAAACTGACTTAAACAACATTCAAAAATGGTTTGAAGAATGGGTGCAGGAATAAAATACGAAAAAATCTACCGTCATGCGTATCATAAACAATAGAAAACACAACCAAACTTTACCAACTAACACCCTTCAGAGGTGTTCAGGTGAGAGTCACGAATGAAGTGAAATACTTGGGAGTCAACAATGCATATCATCATTCTTCGGGAAAACATGTACGCACCATTTGTGGAGGGGCGCTAAAAAAGCTGGCATCCGTCAAATGTATATTCGGAAGGTGTAGTGGCGAAAAGGCTGAAGGAAACGTGATATATATCTTTAGTAAAGGCTCACATTGAGTATGCGGTGAGCGTTTGGGATTCAGTAAAAAAAACATTAACTACTGAATTGAATACGGTACGGAGAAAGTCCGCTAGGTTCGTGAAAAACTCATACCAAAGGACACAAAGCGACGCGCATTTAATACCGAATCAGGGGTGGGAACATTTAGATATGCGAACACGCAGGGCTAGTTTAAACTTATTACAAAGATTGGGCCCTTTAATGGTATTAAAAGGGCCGACAACTGTCACAAAATAAAAGAGACTGTCGAATTGATAGATTCAAGGATTCGTTTATCCCGCGCATTAATCGCGGCAACAATAAAAGGGGAACACCTAAAAAAATAATAATAAGGAATGATGGTGAAGAAGTTTCCCCAATCACCCACAATGTATGTTTTTGGTTGGTCACTTTAAAAGAAAGTTTTAGTTATAGTTTCGAAAGAAGTGAGCATGGTATAAAATTTAAAAATTACAATCCCAGATCACTCAATATTTTCCACACTAAGTTTTCTTAACAAAGTACAAGATATAACATGTATTTCACTATTATTCTAGGTTGATACATATTTGAAATAAAATTTTTCGTTGATAAAATTTTTGAAAAGTACTTAATGGCCTCTTCCATATTTCTTGAACATCTTCACAAAACTGAGCATAGGCAAATGACTTTGCATTACTTTTCACCGATGTGGTTTGCAAAAAATGTTATTCTTAATATTAATGCCAATGTTATTTAAATTTTTTGAACAATTTTTCAATTTCTTAAATATTGTATTTCCATGGTATAATTTTTTATTATTATTTTTACAGCTCCTTTATCTATTTCTTTTATTCATTCGTTATAAGTACTTCATAAAATTTCTATGGATAAAAATTCAGTGTATACGTTTTTCATTTGATCCTCATAAAGGGAAGTGCAACATTGGCATATTTCTCACCCAATTAACCTGAATTAAGGACTCCACCTTTTGACCTCTTCTATGGGCGTATTCAATCTCCGTCGACCTCCTCCTGTGCCCTCCCTTCATCTTGAGTGAACAGGCCGTGCACCGTAGCAAGCGCACGCTTCCCCTGAAAATCCATTTCTCATATTTGGAAGAAAGATAAAAAAGCCTCGTTGAAGGAATCAGAATGTTTTTTTCCTTATTTGCTGCAGAATAGACTTAGGTGGGGGTGTGATCGAAGAAATGGAAATGACCGCCGCCTACGTTGGCAGGAGGGTCTGATTTAACGGGTCCTCCCAAATCAGACAGGACTATGCTATTTAAGCAGAATCAACCGTAAAATTGGAATCTACTCCAAAGAGAAGAAAAGACGTAATAATGTGAAGACTCTCTTGCTGAAAGCAAATTATTTCAAGATTGCTAAGGGAGTCTTGGCTCACTTTCTATCTACTTGTGTATCAAAAATGTAAGAGAGAGAAAAATACGAGGGCAGGCTAAAACTAATGCGCATATGATTGAAGACCTTATACAAAATGACCTTCAGAAGCACTCCTAGTGGTGTGGTATGTGAAAGTAACATTCCTCCTCAAAACGCATGACCAAGTTTGAGGTCATTATATTCATTCAGGGTATTTTGAGAAGCGGAAGCATGGAGACATGTTCTAGTGCTATATCAACGCGAGTTAAACAGCGTGCTGTTATCGAATTTTTAACTGCTGAAAAAGTGACCCCTAATGTGAGTCAACGTCGTCTAAAGACTGTTCATGGTGACGATGCTGTTGATACGTATACTGTAAATCGATGGGTAGTAATATGTCATGGATGCGAGCCTGGAAAAGCCATAATTGTTTATGAAACACGCAGCCGACGTCCGATCTCTGCCATCGATGAGAAACATCGCAAACTTGTCGAAGATTCGATTCAAGATAACCGGCGAATCACTCAAAAACGTATCGAAAACCATATTGGAATATCCAAGGAACCTGTCGGCTTCATTATTGAAAATTTGGGATACCGTAAAATCTGTTCACGATGGGTACCACGCGCCGTCTCACAGACGAGAATAAACAGCATCGATTGTAATGCTACGAGAAATCCTCCTTATTCCCCAGATCTAACGCCCTGCGATTTATATTTTTTTCCTAAACTCAAGTGTAATCATCACACCTCGGACAATGTGGTGAAGGAAGCTGTTAAGTTGTGGATTCGTGAAAAGTCGGAAGAGCTTTAGGGAAACTTGTTAGACGTTGGGAAAAATGTGTTAGCCTTTCTATGTTGAAAAATAAAGATATAATTTTGAAACTGAAGCATTGTACTTAAATGTAATTTTTGCCCGATCTATTTGTTTTTGTTTGTGGTCTACAAGAATGTGTACATTACTTTTTATCCTAACCTTGTATTTAACAAGACGAGAATACACATTATTTAATGAAATAATACCTTTTGGAGTGATAGATGACTGTATTAATTACGAAGAATGGGTAAAGTGAAGTAGTTTAAAAAATCAAGAATTATCTGAAGACTAAGTGAAGATAAAGCATAAGACGTAGACAAGTTAAATAAGCAATCTCTTAAGATCAATATTTATTTTAATACCATCACGGACACAGCTATATAATGAAAGAAATATAGGTATATTTCTTTCATTATACGTACACATTTGGGTATGAAACCTCATGTTGAATAAAAAGAATTACGATATGACGTTAGAGGGAGATTTATGCGAAAAACAGGACGGATGAAACATTTGGAAGTGGACTTGAGATGGCCTCAAAATATATGCACCCAGAATGATAACCCAAGGTAATGAGTGATCTCTGGCACTCTTCCTCCGTTGTCGGAGGCCGAGGCCGAATGTTGATGGGCCAAGGATCGTAACACTATTAATATTTTTAAGTCTAATTGACACGAATTCAGTTGACATACCGTATAGGTATCAATATGATTTTCAAAAGTATTACCATCGAATAGGCATTTTTTAATTACATTAGGCAATAGCGAAATTACAATGTTTTACTATAAAGAGTATCAGGAAAAGTTTAGGACAAATAGATTTATCTCAGATATTGCTACAATGCCTTCAAATTCTGCAAAGTGCATCCCTTGAGCGTCGACAAACTTTTGCCAACGGTTTTACTACGACTGAAAGGCTCCAAGGTAGATGGCTTCCGGAAGGTCCTTAAGGGTACGCGTACAAGATTCTTTGATGACACCTAGGCTTGAGGATGGATTTCTTTTTTGGGGAATAGGAAATAGTCTGCTGGTGACAAGTCAATACTGTAAGGGGGTTGAGGAATCGTCGTGATGCCATTGTAGAAGGTCTTCTCAAGCAGAAACCCTCGACTCTGCCCTTGGTCGTCCGTTAAGATCTTAAGAACGAGTTTAGCGTAGATCTTTCACATCACCAAATATATAGTGTGTATGGTGCGCTCTGTTAGCTTGTCAATGCCAGCACGATCTGCAATCACACTTAACAGACAATCTGAATTCAATACTTAACGTCCACGTTGCATGTTGTCGTCGATGGCCGCCCATCTCAGGGCTCGTCCTCCACACTCTGTCGGCCATCTATTAAGAGCCTTTGCTACTTTAATACTGCAGTTTGTGACATGCTTTCATCCTTGAGCACTCGGCGTCCCAACGCCGCCGTACCCGATTTCCCCAGTCCAACACAAGATTTGTTGGCGTACCACTGTTCACTTGTGCGCTGTATTTTGCATTTGAACCCAACATTCGACAGCGTTAGGTTCAACCTAATGACATGATCTAGCCTGAACAAACGCTCGCAGACGATTGGAGCGTTTTGAAGGTCAGATCCCCCACCACCGAGCCTGGGCGATGCGAGGGGGCTTCGACGTACAGTCAGGTTAGGAAAAAATTCCCGATAGTTTTTATACAAATCGTTTATCATAAAGAGAGCGTTTTAGAGAAGATACTGATTCATGCAACTAGATTCGTGCAACGGTAAACTGGCGGAAAAATAGAGAATCAAAGCGACTCCATCATTATGTGTCTCCAAACTATAGGTGGCGCATTCCAGATTCTATACTATCTCGAGTAGATATGTGGATTACATTCAGATGGGCGTAAGAATATGTACCAATTCCGTGAAGGCGCAAGCCTCACATTTAATCAGGTAGCTGCAAAGCAGGAAGAGCCTCGCCACTTCCTATCCCCCTTCTGACTCCTGATTATAGTTCCCAGGTGCGAGAGAGGGCGAGAAGTGTGGAGATGAGAGAGGGGCGAACAATGTTGTTTTCGCCTGCGAGCGGGCCATAAAAATACCGGAAAGGCGCACTTTAGCGTTTTGTGGTGGTGGTGTAGCGGAAGGGGGGGGGGTTAGATGGCCCGAGGAAGTTATGAGGGGGGTGAGTCCCCGCGTTCTCTCGGAGTTAGCGGAGTTATTGGCGGGCGGGGGCTTGAAGGAGGCGGAGGGTCGATGAAATGGAGAGGGGAGGACACCGCCGTCGAAGAAGTCGATGATAGGTCTGCTCCATCCGGTCAGTTTCCAGGTGGGCTATTCCATTCACTTCTCCCCGAAAAATGGTGGTGGCCGGAGGATTAAATTTGAACTGACACGGTTAATTGGCCAACGAAATCAACATTCAGAAAATAACTAAGCGGATTAATAAGGACAAATGTTTATTCTCCTTTCGTATCAATATTCCCTCGCTCTGTTCAGTTATACCTTGGCACCTTAGTTGGGTGCAGGATGGTGAAGTGAACTGATATCCTCGCTGATACATTTCAAATAAACGCTCTTTTCGACTGACGGTCTGGAAGCTATCATATCGTTGAGTTCAAATGTTGAACGCCTTGAGCTGCTATTTTTTGGTGAAAAAGTGCATAACTCTATTTGTAGAGGGTACTTAACAATGAGATGTGAATTTAAACATTGCTTTAACTCTCGCCAAAATGCCGCATTCCGAAAAGAGCGGGCGTTCTTTCATGCGGTGAGCAACCATCGATCGAGGTGAACGGAGACAGCAAGTTGTGGGCTGACGAAGGACAACCAAAGGGTGTCACAATCTCGCATCACGTCGTTAATCTGAAGACATTCGTTAACGCCCGCGTTTGATTCCTGTTGCTAGGGGCCTCACCCGCCAACCCAACTGTTATTTTCCCAACTGGCCCTCCCGACCATCCGCCCCCGCCCAACGTATGCCTTATGGCCACAAGATGGCCATCGCGCGCGTATTAGACGGATGCAACCCGTGAGGGGCCCTCGCGTCGGTGAGATATCGGCTAGTGGGGCACGTACGCTCAGGTCACCTCCTTTGGCCCTGTATCTAGTTTAATCTCATGCGCATTCCCACCAATTCTGGGTGAAGGCAAAAAATATTGCCACGTTGCGTTTCAAGATGCACAAAGCCGCGGTGTCATGAGTAACCATTTTGATTTACGTACAAGTTAAATCGTTTAGCAGTGGAGTAATTTCATGCAGTCCTCTCGGTGCTGCGCACATCTCAATCGCAGCGCTATGCCGGTCCGAAAGAGTCGGGAGTCGACTTGATATTTGCGGACAAGTGGGAACCACAGCTCCCCTCTATGGGGTCGCGTCGGTGAAAATGTCGATCCCTGCGGGAGAATCACTTCCTTTAAAAATTTGTCAAAATCTTTAAGTCTTAGTCACCATATATCATCACTGGCGAATATCTGCGATATTGAAATACTACGACTCCCAAACAATCCAGTCGTTTGGTGGGAACGAACACTGATTTACGCGTATTTATTGGGACGCCAAATTCGGTTGTCAGAAAATAGAAAATTTCGTAACCATAAATTTTTCTTGCAGTGTGTCAGCCAGTCTTCCAATGGCATATGAATTTGATGGAGAATTTGGGACACTTACGTAGATTCATCGCTACGGGTGCATGACAAACGCGAACTTTTCCTTTTTATATTTCACTCTATTGTGTGTCCAGTGATTTATATGAATTTAATGAGATACAAGAAACTTTCCGGTATGTCCCAGGTATCACGAGACCATTGAAGATGTTTCTTGTATTACTAGGCACTATAATAACTGTTTTTGTTAACGTATTGATAAATTTATCCACGGCGGAAGACACTGGAGTATTTCCATGCCTAAGGGAGTGCGGGTGGCCCGGGGCATTGACGTCCTTTACATAATTAGGATTATTGAAATAGTAGTTGAATGGATCTGCATGCTCTAACATCAAATTCTTCAAGCTTGGAGTGGTCTTTCGGATCGGACAGCGACTGTAGATCCTCCTCAAAATCCGGGTCAAGAACATTTTCTTGGAGCTCTGGCTTTGATTCTCCAACGAGCTGCTCACTCTCCTTGCCGCCGGGTGAGTCAACGCACTGGTCGATGTAGTCGTCTTCCTTGTCTTGTGCAAGGCCGTCATAGTAGTCGGAGTCTGTATCTTTGGCGGAGGCGCCGCGGCGCGCCGGTCCACTGGTCGGGTGCGAGTTCCGGTGCCTGACACAGTTTAAGTAGTATTTGGATAAATACAGAGCTAAATACCGAGCTCGTCAGTCCACAGATACGGACCAGGTGCCTGGAAGATATAGTTCACTTGCGTGCTCTGCCACTGTCACCCCTTCTCCGGCCATGGACAGTATGGGTAACTGCCCGAAAGGATTGGGAAAATTGGTGTAAGGAGATGGGGGTGTATTTAGGGTCAGTTGGAAGTTTGGGGTGAGGTGCAACACCTTTTACGTTGAACCCGGTGCCAAACTTACGGCGGCAGTATGTAAACTCTATGGTGGCTACCGCCAAAATCACGCGCCCCCTGGGGAAAAGAGATATGCTTTGCGGCATAGGTGGACCAGTCCAGGCTGCTGCCATCGCTAGCAGTAGGTCTCATTCGTGCAGGTCGTGCGCTCAAAATTTTGTGAACCAATTTTAAATTTGAGTTTAGGTTATGTAAAAGCAGAGTAGCTCTTAATCCGATTACCTAACAAAACTTCTAATGCAGTTTTTCCATTAATGTAATTTTCTAAAAATATTTTTCTTTATAAAACTATTTCTAAACTGAAATTTCTAATTTAAATATTTCTAAGAATATTATATAAGCAAATTTTCTAATTTTTTATTTATAGTGCACAATAAATCCAAAATAATGGTATTAGCGAGTAGGGTTAGAAATTCTACAGTTCCATTTCCATCCTTATAAATACCATGTTCAGAAACAATAGAGCCTAACCCAAACCAACGCTCACTTTACATTATCCAAGTTTAGAGCATTTCCAGGACCAGCGACCTTCTAAAACGTTTACCTTGTAGTAAACAAACCCAACTAGAAATAATTGTTTTCCAACAACTTTGGGTTTCGGATCCACGTGTATTATACATGTATGCATGTGCACATATTATATCCATGTGTATTATACACTTATGCAACAAATTTAGTTTTCATAGCAACACTGTTTTTCATATAATTAGGTATTTAAAAAAATACTTATTAGAAAAATAAAATTAGAAAGAATGCATTAGTAAAAATTATTGAGGGTGATTTGTAACGGATCCTTGAACCCGGGAGTGGGGCAGAACAGCTGCGCTGACCACGGCTGTTGCATTGTTTGAGTTAAAACTTGGACTTGTTGGGGTAATCCGGTGAGCAAGACCTGTGTACCGCCTCTTCTAATCTCTGGTTCCCATCTTCCTCCAAATGCCGCAAATTTGTCAAGGTGTTTCGGGCGGCGACTGCTTTCTCCTCGTTTGCCAAGAGGGCTTGCGGTGCGGTGACCCCTGGGATCTCGTGAGCGGCACGAGGAAACAACCGGCTGCAGGGCGCCTCACGAAATCATTATTATTTCGGCTGACCCTCCTGCCCGCACCCGTCCATTATTTTCATTCTGGCCACAAGATGACCGTCGCCACTCTTTGGAAACGCGGCCTCCTCGTTAACTCAAAGACCAATCGCATCGTAGAGAGCATTAAAACATTAAAGGCATTCTCTTCCAGTATCATATTTGATCACAATAGAATTTCAATCGCCCTACTCCCAAAGTCACTGCACTGCCAGCCGCATACCGCGCGGTTCCGTCCAGTTACCATTCCTCTAAATGAGTGAGACATTCGCAGGCCATTCGTGGTTGATATTTTAGAAACTCGCTCACATCGCAGCGTAAACGCCTCAACTTGTCATTTTGTGAAGTATACTAATAGTATTTCACCTGGCTTCGTGAGATGATGTAGTGCCATTCGGTATTCACTCGAATGCAACTTTCTGTAAGGTTTTGGGGGAAATGAAAGAGAGAGAGAGAGAGAGGCTCCATGGAAGAGAAAGGTGTTAGGGAATGGGGATAGGAAAAGGAAAGAGGGTGAAGGGATTTTTTTAGAAATGAGGAGCGAGAGAGAGAAATGATAACCCACTCCAGTGCTCTACCCCGCATGTTCTTCATTCATTCGGGTCGAGCACTCCTCCCAGGCGTGGAGGGGAGGAGGGGATATGGAGGAGAATGGGATGTGGAGGGGGATAAGCAGGCTGTATACGGGAGGAGGTGAGGATGTGGAGTGGAAGGAGGGGTGTGGAGGAGAGGGGAAGTGGAGGAATGGAGAGCGAAGGCAGTCGGGGGAAAGAGTCCACCGGAATCCCTGAGCGGTCTTTCATGCTGTTCAAGTGACGGTCGCGAGGGAAGCGAGGGCTTGGAGAGGGCGAGAGGCACACCTGGAGAGAGTCGCATGCGCCCGCGGACGGGATTGATGAAAATGGTGGCCAGAGGGAGATGACCACCGCGCGAAATGACGACACGCAAACGGGAGATAATAATCCGTCCAATCCGGTAGCTCAGGTCGAATATTTCCATGGATAGGGTATTTTCAACGGAAAATCGTTTATTTAGTAAAACGAGTTGTAATTGAGGCCTGCAAACGAAAGTTTATATATTTTTCAAAAGGACATGGGCTGTTCAAGAACTTTTTCGAAAATTCAAAAGATGGCACTCGTAGCATTTGATAAGGTTTACTTTATTGAGTCTCATCTCTCAATGGACTACTGGTAAGGTTTCAACCCTATACGTTTCCTAACTGCATATACATTAAATTCAAATTAAGAAACAAACTAATGTTTATTTCCAAAAACGGACAAAATGGGGTTCCAGCGAAGAATAATCACTTCTATCAAAAGAATGGGTTCAAATTCAATTTGGATGGCGCATCTGCTACTGCGACTGCTTAAAATTGGATTCATGAGTTTAAACGATGCCTTATCCACAAATAATGAACATCGTTGGAACGTCCAATTGACGTCACTTCCCACGAAATGATAGCTGTGGGAATACCATATGGACAATATGCGACGACGATGATATAGATACGTTGGTTGTGTACGATATGGTTTTGAATGATCGACCAATTAAAAGTTCGCAAAATGTTTGAGGCAGCAGGATTATCAAAAAGGCTTATAATTTTGCACGAAAATGTGGGTGCGAAAAAATCTCGACAAGATGGATGCCGCGAAGAAATCAACGGTGAAATCGGCCAATGAGGTTGTAGCCATGGTTTGTTGGGATACACGCGGATTCATCTGCATCGATTTCTTGTAAAAAGGATAAAAAAACGATAAATTAAGAATATTGTGCGTTGATTTTGCGCCGGTTGAGGGAATCAATCAAGAAAAGCGTCCTAATTCGGCAAAGGAGAGAATTCTCTTCCATCAAGGCAATGTAATGGTGCATCTGCGCATTATCGATGGCGAAGATTATGGAATTAAAGTTCGAATCACTACAGTATCCACCTTATTCACCAAATTAAGTCAACGGTGACTTTGAAATTTCGAAACTTGAAACATAAACTCGGCTAATACTATTGACGTCGGACGTGGAGGTCATAGCCAACACAGGTACCTTTTGAAAACTTTCCAAAATTCTGTTTGGACAGTTAAAAAAGTTAGACAGTTAAAAAAGTAAGAGAAAAGCTTGGGAATGTGTATCAAGCTAAAAAAACATATGCAGAATATAAAAAAATACTGTCCCCAAAACAATTTGTGTATCTGTTATTTCATAATGACTTCTATATTACCACATACAGAAATTGGTTGAAGGTTTGCAAACATTTTTTGCACAAACACCCAAAGAAAAATTCCTGGATGTGATCACAAAACAATGCAGAGTAAAAATATCAATAGATATGGAGGTCATCCATAATGAAGAAGGGGACTATGTCTCGGATGGAATGATTTCCTTTCACATACTGAGGTAACTTGTGAATCTAGATAAACTCATAACCTGAAGAAATTCGCAATTTCTGTCGTCAATTCTCTTTGGAATGCTAATTCTTCGGTAAATAGAGAAAGTAGAGTGGTTTTTCGGTCAGCGGTAATATTTGGACGCAATAGTTTGGCAGGCCATCCTACTTACTGGGAGAGCAGACCAGTTGTTCTGTTCAGAACAAAGGTTGACTCCCTAATGTTGAGAGTTACCCATGCCATTGAATTGACATTAGCCAATGAATCTTCCCCAGTGTCATAAACCTATCGAAAGAGCCCATATGATCCCTATTCATGTAAAGAGTATACGGATGCTCATCTTCAAAAGACCTTTGTCAAATATTTGAATGACGAATATCTAAATCAACACTCTTTGCAGTCATGCCTTTAGTTACTTTTTAAATATGCTAATTAAGTGAAATTACCTTTGAGCTAGAGTAGAATAAATGAAAATAATAATGGAATATTTTGACAGTAAACAATTGCAGAAATAATATTATAATTAATAAATATATTTCGACAATAGAAATGAAAATTTGATTCATTTTGAAGAGTTCTCAGATAGAAAACTCAAAATAACTGAAATTCTCAAAACCACGTTGAGGTACGTCAGACGACACAACAAGCCAGCCATCTCCTAACCACGTGCGTACACTAAATGAGCGATTTACTTTAAGAGTATTTATATAAGACTGATTATGGTTCACTTGTTGCTAAATATTCAATAATATTATTTATATTACCTGATGAATGAATAAGTCAATGTTCAAAGTTAAAGAATCAAAAGCAAGACGCAGCATTTTTTGTCTTAACTCCAAAGTTTTCAATCTCAACTTGTTCCATCAAAAGATGACATTGAAATCTCCCTCGATTACTTTGTCTCGTTTTGTGCTCTGAAACGAGTAGATCTTGTCGTACTTCTTGTCTAATTCATATGTTTTATTAATACTAGCGTCCAGTAGCACCTAAAGTGCGAATGTTTAGATTCTTTTGTGATGAGAACCCCTAACCTTTACTTTACACTTTTTAATCTGTTTTCTGCAATTAATTCAGTTTTACTGACCTACATGTTTTTAAGCCCAAATATCACATCTGACTAGATTATATTTACCTACATTGTTTAGAAATCTAAAAATATAATAGAAAATTCTACTATTTCAAGCGTTGAGCTCCAATTCAGTAATGAGAATCCGTGGTCTACCTGTATGATAGCGGCTAACAACTTTCAAATTATTCCCAATTCTGCTGGCCTTTTGATTTTATCCAATAAACGTTTTCGCCGTTCAGTGACTTATCACGCTGTAGTCTATGGGATGGAAATATTTCGAAATAGCATAAAACAACACCAGGAAGTTTGAGAGAAAGTTCAACTGATAAGCGTTTTCAACGGAGAAGTATCCTATTCATACCACTTCCTTTTGGATGAGAGAGCGAATGAATTTTTCCGTAAAATATCAACTGCATTAAAATTCGTGATATATTAATATATTGAAGATTATATGATATCGAATGCCAAGGAAGCGCAATGAATATTGTTAATCAAAATCAAAGGATAAAAACGATTTGGAAATCCAAACGCATTTTCATTCTGCATAATTAACAAAAAAGTTAGCTCACTCAAATAAAATCAAACAGATTTTCTGGAATAGCGTCTTACCGAATTGTCATGTAACGTCCTCGATAGAATACTAAATCAGTGCGCGTAGGTCGAAATTGAAATTTTACTTGGCGGGAAAGCATTAACCAAAAGACATTTTCTGAACACGATCAAACACAAGGAACAATGTAAACAAAAATACCGGGACCGTAAACTTGAACAGAGACAAGATGTAAACAAAGACAGATAGCGACCAAGGGCCCATTGCATCTTACCTATTTTCTCTTTGCTAACGCAGTTGACTCACATCATTGTTCCTCCCTTCTACACCTCCTCCAAACTTCTTCCACCCCCCTGAATAGAATGTTTTTGAGGCGTCACTTTGTGAAAGCGATTCATAATGGAAAAGAAATACTTTGTTGTTCTATATGCATTGCATTGTGCACGGCCGGGGTTTCGGTTGGCAGGGTTGTCACCACCTGATGATGACTTTGTAGGTTGATGCCTTGATCGAGTTTGGTGGGATGTGTGGCATAACTAAGTGTTTCTTTGTCTTTTTGGAAAAACCCCCCTTTCCTCCCTTTTTCCCACCTCCTACTATTAGCAAACCAACCGCCAAAACTTCCCCTCTTCCTAAGCCACTGTTATACTTCGACGTACTCTTCCTCCCCCACCTCCACTGAACCCACAATACTTATTGGACCATCTATTCTCCCTCTCTGTTGTCTAATTACGAGGTTTTCCCATCCCCTCCTCTCCTTCCCAATGAGCTATTCTTTCAAACATCCCCAACGGAATTCTCATTCTTCTCCGAAGAGGCAGGCGAAACACCTGGTGTCAGGTTTTCTTAGGCACTTACCTACCCACAATTTTAGTTCTTTAATTTTGTTTGTGCGACTGACGGATCCCTGCCATAGGAGGAATCCTTGTAAACCCTGAATGGTGAGTGCTTGCGTTTCACAAAGGTCCGATACACCTGGGTGATTGAGTGATTGCGTGTTTACCGAAGTCCCTTGTTTTCCGTTTAGTTATTTCTGTGTGATTGGAGGGTTCCTGGTCTAGGAGGAATCCTGGTAAACCCTGAACGTGTGAGTATTTGTGAATCACAAAGGTCCTTGTTTTCGAGCACGCCTGAGTGATCGAGTGACTGTTTATTCACGTAAGTTATTTTTGCTTCGTTACATCCGTTTTATAATTTTGCTTTTTTTTGTGTGATTGATGGGTCACTGACATAGGAGGGATCCTTGCAAGCCTTGAGTGTGTGTGTGTGTGTGAATGTGATTCACGAGAGTGAAAGTTATTTCGTGACACACCATAGTGATCGAGTGGTTGTGAGTTTGTTTTATTATTTTTTAATAATTTCATTATTATTATTATTTTATTATTTGTTTTGATTTGTGTGTGTGTGGTGTTTTTTTAAATTTTCTTATTACTTAGTGCCATTCAAGTTTACGGTCCCGGTATTTTTGTTTACATTGATTCACGACCCTACATTCCTTGTATATTTAAACAAGGAACTATTTAAAGAACTGCGGTGGAAATAGCTTGTACTTGAAGATCATATTTACTATGTCCATAAAGGATATAGTGTATCTCAGTGACTGGAAAATTAGCCAGTCTAGCGGAAAATTACGTCTATTTAGAAGAGTAATGCGGAAATGCGACGATCGAGTTTAAGAGCTATGTTGCATATCCCGGCTTCTTCGGCCTCATTTAGAATATGTTTTTATATTGAGGGAGCCTAATTGAAATTTTGTGAATGCCGAATCGTATCCGATGCATATAGATGAGCTCAATTTAAAAAAAAACCTTGTTGTGGTAAACGTAATGGCCTATTTAGACTGGTAGAGGAAATAGGCGGTGGATCCCCTGCGGAGAGAAGGCTAAATGACGTATTAAATCCCTTGCATAAATTGGAATCTCTTTAGCGTTGATGTTGAAGATGTGTTATCAGCACCCTCGTAATATGGCACGAGAGATTATGTAAATATTAGAGAGATTACGTCTAAAACCGACAGATTTGAGGTGGCAATTCCACATGAACGTAATAAATCCATAATACTTCACCAAGGAAGCGGAAATGAAGTATTATTATAAAACCAATATGCAGAGTTGTACTATTTTATCACTGTTTATAGACCCTTTGTTTTATTAATTCATGTTAATCAAAATCTGGTACTAATTTCTCACACGCCTAATTTAATACTGAAATTAATTGTTTTCAAAACTTTTTGGGACTTCATAAATGATCAGAATTTTATTTGATATTTCATCTCTAATTGTCAAACTCCTGCTGCCACTAATAAGGTCTGGGACTTGCAAGGCACTGCCTTGAATTCATAAAATATCTGCGTTTTCTTTTTATTCCGTCGATTTTACTTTTCATCCTCCGTCTCATTTCGTGCCTTTAAAATGCCTCAAATCCATGTTTATCTTCTTTCCTCAACAAACAAATTGACGTATCTTCTGATACTACGCCCTTCATTAATGTTTCCTTTGGCTTTTTATTCTAGGACTGTGTCGTCGGGAGTAAAGATAATTGCTTCTGGTGGGGTCACCCATTCCAGATAGGTCTCGAAGGTTAGGGGCCAGGCGGTAGGTAGTCCACGCAGCGTCTGTTGTTCAGTGAAGCAGCTGCAAAGGCGTCTGACTCCAGTGGGGCGGCCATTAAGTGATGGTGTCACGTTAAACACACTATTGAGGAAGGCAACGGTAAACCACCTCCATTATTATTCCCAAGAAGCGACAAGGCACAAAGATATAATTATGACTCTCGTAAAAGATATAACCTCGTCCATTGCCGGGCCAAAGAGCGATAAGGTACATTTTTCGTGCTTATCTATTCTTGAAATTATTGGACATTGTAATAGACTGTGCCAAAAGGAAAAGTGCACAAAGTAGAGGCCTTACCCTGATTGAAGAGAAACGGGGAAAATGAGGGGAATGATGTCGTTGGAAAAGGCAGAAAATATAAAGGAGGAAATTGGGAAGAGCGCCAGCGAGAGGTGGCAGAAATATTAAACAAAAGAGTGGGAGGAAGAATAACAGGCATAGATCAGGTGAGCTTCAGAGAATTATTAGTGCAGTAAAAGTTGAAACACAGACGAGGTTTATTCTTTAATTCTAGATTCCGACAATAACTCATTGGAAAGCACAGGCAGTATGTGCTTAAGTAGAGGAAGACATTTTTATGTTCTGTTGAGGGAATACTATACTGAAATTAATGGGAGGTTGAGATGGACGTAAAGAAAGGTGAAATGAAGTAGGGCAACACAATGCTTATGGACAAGAAATGATAGAACGGTAATAAAAAACCTAGTCCTTAAAAAAATGAGATAATTATATTTAAAGATAGAATTTGTAAACTATGATAGAAATTGGCACACATTATTGAAAATTACGGGTGATCCAGAGATGTGCCTGTTAGATTATATTACACATAGCTCGACACATTTAGTAGGAGCGATTTGATATCACAGAAGTCCGCATCCCGGAAGAGGATGCTTATTCAGATCAGAATTTAGTGTCAATTAGTAAGCAACGTATATTTCAAAAGAATAAAAAAGAGAAGCCTGATGATGAAATGGAACTTAGAGGAATAACCGGACGAAAGTTAATTAGCACCGGAAGGTCACTCTTTATAATTAAGCGTATGGACACGAGTGCCGTAGAGAAAAGAAGCTGGATATAAAATGATAGGCGATAAAAGGAAGTTGAAGAATGTTAGCATTTGGAGGAAGATTTGTTAGAAGGAAGTACTAATATGAATACTGACACAATGCGAATTACTAAGCGAGCAAAAGAAGCATGGTTGAAAATGCAGTTTTAGCATAAGACAGACAGAGACGCTGGAATCAGTGTGCCGATGAACAAGGGTATTATTTTGAAGGACTTACTAATTTTCACTTGAATCTGCAATAAATTTACCCTAATTTATGCTACTTTTTCTGAGGGAGAGCTTATATATGTTAGAGATATGAATCATTCAAGCTTAGATGTTAAAAGAGAATGTGACATAGATGGGAATAGCATAGACCCAGGAATAATAAACTTGTGAAAGAAAGAGAATTGTGATGATGTGTATTAAATGGAAGCAGATAACGCGCAGGCGCAGGGAGGAGGAGCGGGAGGGAGTGGGAAGAATGCGGGAGCACTTAGACGGGGAATTAATGGCGGGGATAATGAGGAGTTCTGGGTTTGGGCACGGCCAGACTGCAAGGAGTGTGCGAGCCCCGGAACACCTCCGGGGTCAAGGAGGTCCGAATCGCCTTCTTTTGCGTCTTTCACCGCAAGTGTTTTCGAGGCGCGCGCCACGTACTCATCCCACAGGCACAGGGCTCCGAAATCTGGGTCGGGATCTTGGTTCTTTTGTCCAGGCTATCGCTACCACTAAGGTTCCCTTTTGTCTTGCCTTCCTTGTCCACATTGATCTAGCGATTTGCGGTGCCATGAGCTCTCAGCAATGCCACGTGAAGAAAAATTCATGTCTTGGCTCGTATGAGTGAGGATAAAACGTTTCACCCATGAAATTGTAGAGAATTCTGACGAAAAGCTAAAAATTTTGCAATCGGCTAATATAAATATTGTTTAAGTCTTTCTCAAGTTCAAAATTTAGCGCAAAGAAAGACTCAAAAGACTTTGCGTTTTCACGGGAAAGAATTTATTATTATTGACTAATTTCGCTGCACTGTAGCATCACGTTTAAATTTTAAAAAGTGTAGGTAAATATAAGTAAAAATTTGAAATGCACAAAGAAAATGGAGGGAAATGTAATCGCTTCGAATTTATTGCTTACATTACAGTTCCATGAAATTTATAAATTCTTGAAATTGCAAGACTGAAAACTTAAAATAAGAACTTTTTGCGAATGTAGGAAATTTTTTGCGTTAAGTCAATGTATTTCATCAAAAAAGGTCAGCTGCTATGCATTCTTTACAAATGCATAGCAGTGTGATGGCAGTTAAATTCGTTATAGGAATCCAATGGCACCATACTATTGCAAATATATACCCTCGCCAAGTTGGATACCACATGAAACCCCCACACTAAAATACTTTCTACCTCCCTTTTTCTGTTCAATATGTCCGTCATTTTTCTAGCGTCTCTCTATCAGACCCTTTAGCATTTTCATCGACAGCCAAAATGTTCTGCACCCATTTTTTCCTTTTGATTTCTCCTGACGGCAATCTATCCTCTTCCACGAAGCATAGTGCACTTACGTTTGTTTTCCTTTCTGTTCATTTTACCTTTATCATCTTTCCTTCACGTGTCAAAATTTTCCGTTGGTGAATGAAACATTGCAATAAACATTTGGATGGGGAAGCATTTGAGAGAAGGGAAAAGTTAATTTGGTAGAGGATGGAAGGAAATTGGTCTTTTAGAAAAGACGAGGGGAGTTGGACATAATGAAAAACTGAAGAAAGTCAAGATAATGAAAATAATATGTAAATACTTATTCATTCTCATAATACGTAGAAGTTGATAATTATTGAGAACGTTACGAAACCAAGACTATGAAGCCTATGAGTTGAATCGAGTCATCATATCCACCGTTGAATTTTACTGTTATTTAAGTTCTAATATTCAGATAGAGATCTAGTAAACATCTGCTGCATAAAGACACACCTGCTACATAAAACATATACACGCACGCACTCATGTGTGCGTGTATCCATATACGTGTGCATGCATATTCCTTTTTTATGAGAGTAATTTGTCACTCAGTTTTTCGTGACATACTCGAGGTCTAAGTTAGATGTACTGAGTAGCAAATGAAGATATACACAAAGCGCTTGAATGGAGAGAGGAAGAGAAAAATGGAATATACGTGCGAGTATTCTACGGTACGAGAGTTTGCTGAAGATAATTACCGAAGGAAACTTGTAGTAAAGTATTTCGTAATGAAGCGGAAGGCCTAGGACGAACTGTGAGAAACAGGTAATGGAAAATGTTGATGATAAGAGCGATAATACCGACTTCATTTGTGGGAAACAGAAAGCACACTGGGGAGCTACTGCTAACAATCCTTGGATTGACAAACCGTGATGATTATATAACGTAAACGCACAAATATACCCACCCACACTCCCTTAGTACGCTGCGTACATGCATCCTGTTAGTATAACTAGTAATTAGCGGGAAGATGAATGGGTCATTATGCTGTTCTGTGCCGGTCGTTAGCAAACTCATTCCAAACTCATCCTGTGAATATTGAGAGAGGAAGCGACGACACGCACTCAGCCACTCAACGCAGCACCCAAAACGTTGCACAATGAACGCGTTTGAACATTTGCGTATCCGAATTGAAATTGGTTTTCATACTCTATTTTGGATACTTTCTCTCTCTCTCTCGAGAAATAAATGTCGCCACGCGTGGTGTGCCATGAATACACTCTCTGGTGCTCTCAAGCGAGGACGTTCCGCTCCAGGGTCACACACCACTTCGAAGGGCGCCACCACTCCCATTTTATTGCCCGTTATTTATATTTCGTATTATGAACGAAGAAGCGTGAACTAGTACGTGCGTCGTTCGATAATTTTATTATTAGGTATTATTATTATTATTAGGTAATCTACCGGTTAAGGTAGGTTTTTGGATGGACACAACTATCAAATAAATATTTTGTAACTCCAAACAAAACACAATCCAGTCACCTAATCTACATCAGGTCCCTCTTCATCCCTAGGTACTTCTTTCCTCCCTTCAGCCCGTCCAACATCCCTATCCTGTTCCTGCCCTTTCTTCGTTTGCCTAACATTCTCCCCTCTATTACCTTCTTTAACATCCCACTACCGCTCAATATGCCTTTCGTCCATCTTTCCTGCCCCCATAGGATTTCTCTCAACAAACCCCTCTCCTCACCCACCAATTCCAGTACTTCCTCATTTGTTTTCCTTTCGGTCCATTTCACCTCCATTATTCTCCACACCCACATTTCAAAAGCCTCTAATCTACGGATATCCTCCTGCTTCAGTGACCACGTTTCCGCGCCGTACATAACTACGCTCCATATCGTCATTCGATAAGCCTTTTGGAAATAATAGACCAGCATTATTTTGGATTAATATTTCCCTATTTTCAATATAATCTCCTTTAGCTCGTCACACTATTCCCGCCTTCGCTCCTATTATTTTTAAGTGTTCCAAAGAGTGGAATTTTGGAAAGTCTTTAAAAAGAAATCTGAGTTGGCGATGACCTCCTTGTCCTAAATCAATAGTTTTCAGCCGAGTTTATTTTACATGATTGAAGATAAAAAAGTCACCGTTGGCTAAATCTAATTGTGGTTCGTACTTTAATTCCCTAATTTTCTCCATCGATAATGCGCAGATTGCTTGCCTTACATTGCCTTGACGGAAGAGAATTCTCTCCTTTGCCGAATGAGGGCGCTTTTCTTGATTGCTTCCCTCAACCGATTCAAAATCAACGGACATTTTTCTTCATTTGTCGTTTTGTTATCCTATTTGCAAGAAATCGATTCAGATAGTGTATTCCAACAAACCATGGCCATCATCTTATCGGCCCATTTCACCGACTTTGCCTTCTTCGGAGCCGCATCGACCTTGGAAGCCCACGGTCTACAGGTCTGTAGACTGTTTACTCTACGTAGTGTAGTAGTGTATCCATGCTTCGTCTGTACCTATGCATCAACGGAGAAAATTGCCAAGATTGCGACGGAGAAACGTCGAACCAACCTCCGAATATGCCATAAGATTACGTTTATTTTCCACTAAGGGGAAGCGCGGCACCCATCTTGTCGAGATTTTTTCGCAGCCTATTTATCGTACATAAATTGTAAACCTTGTGATAATCCTGACACCTCAAATATGTTGCAAACTTTTATCCTTTAATTACCCAAAATCTCATTCCCGATTTAGTCGATCATTTCGTCACTGCAGTCGTTTTTCCACTGAATGTCCCGAAGGATGTTCGTAATTTCTGAAATTGCGGCCTCGTTTAAACGCATCACCCCTATTGTAAGCAATCAAAAACACAGGATTATATAAACCATACACTTCATTTAACTGGCTTCGATATCGCTGTGGCATTTAGTATTTTAATTAAAAACTATTTTATTACCGCACGAAACTCAATTTTCCATTTTTCTAAATAAACTATGGTTTGTTACATTAGTTGGCTATAAAAATGAAATGACGCGATGGATGCAGCTAAAAATTAAGAATAATCTAGTGAGAGGTTAGTCTTACTAAAAGTAAAATATTTTTAGCTACCTTCCCCTCAACAAAACCTTTGAGCATTAATCTTTCCAATCTGCACGAATTCAGCAGGTGCTAAGCATTTTCATTTGAGTGCTTAAGTTTTATATTGGATCTGCATGCTAACTTTTAATATAAATTGTCCTGCAGATTTAAGGATTTTATTGTAAAATCTTTTCAAATAATTTTATTTCTGTATGCATGATTGCATGACGTAATATCGCCGAAGAAATTAGCCACAGTTATTGGAGAACTTTGATGGCTATCACCAAATACATCCTTCTTGTACACATCTTCCATACTTAAATACCAACCCTTTATAGCGCAAATAACATGGGCGATGTCATTCCCTGCACCTAAAATAATGTCCTATGGTTTAATCGACGTATAGTCAACGTAATCATTGGTATTCACCGTACGTTGATTGAGCATAAATAGTCATTCTAGCTAGATACTTAAGGTTCCTGAGAAAAGAACATCTTCAAAACCTATATGTATTTTGCTCCCCATGAAAAATCCTATGTTCATCTATTCTATTTCTCTTCACATGGTCCACGGTGAACTTTCGCTTTCCATTCGCTCCTCCCGAATATCCCGGCCCTCCATTGGGACCGTGACCTGTCCCAAGTAATCATCTCCCACGGACGGGACACTCCCCACTACCTCTCCCACCCCAACCTAAGTATATTCCTTCGGTGATCTTTGGTCCTAGGAGAATACGGCCTTCAAATCTCAACCATCCCTCGAAGATGAGGGGCCTAATCATATTTCGTCTTATCGCGCACGCTATCGCCACCTCAATATATCCCGAAAGAGAGCGAAAATGCAATCAGACATGTGAGCGCTCCTTCAAATATCTCGCTATAAATCCACCAGGACGTGAGCTCAGCCGTTATCGTGAAGGGCTGGAGAAGGCAGTGCTATTTCTCCGCTGGGCGGAATATGAACAGAATATTCGTCTTCCACATCCGAAATTGAAGGATCTTAGCTGTATCAGCTATTTGATGCAGTAGCTTATCAGTCAACGATAAGAAACTGTCCTGATGTAATAATGTAGTCCATTTTGTTAATATTTGTAGGAAATTTGACAGTTCCCAGGATTTTTATTGGTTTGGATATTATATCCAAACCAATAACAGATGTTTTCCTCCTTAGAAAATTACCCTCAGTATTAGATAAGAAAAGACCATAAATTAAGAATGACTGAAAATTGCCATGTTCCCGTTTGTTCGTCAAATATTTAATTTTATTTGTAAAATGGATAGAAAGGAAAATAAAAGATTTGAGTGCTAGGCACGGTGGGCGAGGAGAGGGGGCTGCTGGGAGGAACCATTAGTAGGCAGAGAAATTAATGAAAAGCCTATTTATCGACAGTGTCATGTTGACAATTGATAGAAAGGGGAATTTTAGGCAAACGAGGAAAGGGCATAGGGATATTGGAGGGGATGAAGAAATGAAGGAAATACACGAAGGCTATAAGAGGGGCTTGTTGTAGAGTAGAGTTGGGTTGAGTATTTTTAAGAAAACAAAACATTTATTTGGTAGTTGTGTCCATCCAAAACATACCTTACTAATAGTTCTGCAGAAATGTTATCTATGGCCTTATTTAGCATCATCTCCCTTAATGCCCTTTCTTTCTCATCGTCGAGTATGCCTGGACCTAAGCTACCTTCGTCTACGTCATGTTCCTTTTCTATGTCTAACCTTGTCGGCCTAAGTTCTTTACCATACAGTGTTTCTGTATATTCCTTCCATCTCTCTTGGATTTTTCCTGGTTCAACTACTATCTTTCCTGACTTATCTCTAAGTGTTAAATTACACCTTCCCTTTTTACTTCCCGATAATGTCTTCACCTGCTTGTATAGCGCACCAATTTTCCTCTTCCTCTCCAAACTTTTCATATCCTCCCACTGCATCTTCCACCATTCAACATTTGCTCTATTTGTTCTCCTTTCGCAATTAATTGTTAAACTCTTTATACTTCCTTCTGCCTAATTCTAGTTGTACATTTTTCCATTAACTTCTCAATCATTTCATTGGTATTCCATGGTGTCATTGTCTTATTCCCATTCACGGTTCCTATAAATTCTTTTGTGGCTTTTGATACCCTTTTTTTGATATATTTCCATTTTTTCTCAAAAGCAACAAACTGTTTTTCTTCCTTCATTATTCTATCGACAGCTTTTCCATGCTTTCATTCTCTTTCCATTTCGATTCAGTTAATGCTTCTACTCCTAATTTTATATCTAAACTCACCGTATCTACCTTTTTTATAACATAAGTTAGATGAAAACTAATTTGTGATCAGGATCCGAATCCGCTCCGGGAACGCTATGCGAATTAATCACGCTATTCGTAAATATGTGCTTAACCATTATAAAATCTAACCCCCACCCCACTTCATTACCATCTGCTCCTTCGCCTACCGTTGAATGCCAATATCCCATCACTATTAAATCTTCTCCTGCAGGAACACTCGAGATTATATCCTCTAACTGATCATATACTTGTATCCTATCGACTTCTCTCTCCTAATGATTCATCTGTGGCATGTATTTCTGAAAAATGACCAAGTGCGTCGGTTCTGCACTAAATTTATCAGTAACATTTTATCCGTTGCTTCTTCCATGCTGACTACGCTTCTTCCTACCTCTTTATTCAATATTATGACAACCCTTCGGTTGCTCTCGTCCTCGCCTCTTTATAATAATCCATAATTATCACTCCAATAATCCTAAAATATCCTTCCATCTCACTTCGCACAAACCTAAAATATCTACATTTTCTCTTCACATCTCTCGGGGCTATATTATTTAACTTTCCTGTCCGCAACATTGTCCCAACAATCTAATTTCCTATTCTAACTAATTGATCTTCTTCTTCTGCGTCTTTTGTCCTGCTAATGACGGTTTTCTTTAGAAAGGGTTTCGTGAAATGACGATCATGGAAGTCTTGCCTCCCCCGCTGCCGCGCACGACACATGGCCGACTGGGCCGAGTCCCGTAGTTGCCAGGACAGATATTCTCTATTTTGTCCATCATATAAATCTTGGGAATAATAATTGAGGTTGTTTCCCGTTTACTTCCTCAATAGTGTTTTTAACGTGGCACCATCATTCAATGGGCACCTCACTGGGTTCAGACACCATTGCCGGCGTCTCAATGAGAAACAGGCGCTACGTGAACTACTATTCGTCTGGCTCCTTACCTCCGACCTATGGTGACCCATGGGTGACCATACAATGAGCAGTTATACTCGCTCCTCGCATCAGCAGAGCTTTATGGATCATTGGAATGTACAAGCCCTTCCACCACGCCAAGGTTGTAGTCCATGGGAGGGATTTACATGTGCATATATGTAAATATATATATATATATATATATATATGCAAATATATACATATATATATATATATATATATATATATATATATTCATTCACATTGAAATAGAGATAAGGAAATGGGAAAGGAACACACATAAAGGACGAACACAAGAGAGGTGGGGATGGCGTATGTGAGCAGATCACTTATGTAAAAAATTTTCCTCGACCGGGACTTGACTTGTGTGTTCCTTTCCCATTTCCTTATCTCTATTTCAATGTGAATCACCTCGCAGTTTTTACTCCACTTGGGAAACAATTTCATCGGTAAGACTACTGGGCCTGCCACTTCGTTCTTCTTCATGGACATTTGTTCGTCCATTTTTAAAATCACGGCACTTTCCTTCTCTTCTAATTGTAGGGCCATAAACTAGGCATGATTCCCGAAGAATTTCAGCATCCGACAATCCTTTTGCACGCAAGAATCGTATGACAGCACGCAATTCACAGCTGGCGGGATCATCGATTGTCGCGGACATTGTTGTTTGCATGGACGGACAGGAAAACGGAAACTTAACAAATGTTTCTATAGTTCCTCAATGAATCAGCAGATGGCGCTGCAGGAGTAAAATTGTGTTGTGAAGCGCCATTAAAATATAAGGAAACGGGCCTTACTTTATGAATATGCCTCGTGCGAGTGTGTATTAAATATATATATATATATATATACATACATACATACATATATATATATACATACATACATACATATATATATATATATATATATATATATATATATATATATATATATATATATATATATATATATATATATATATATATACATACATACATGGGTGGTCTGAAAAGTTTCCGACCTAAAAAAATTCAGAAATATTCACGGCGATGAACATTGCCGTGGAATGTTTATGAACTTTTAAATTATGCTAGCAAATAACTACTTTTTTCGGTCTTTTTATTGAGCTGAGACTCTTAGCTTCAAAATTTGATATATTACTGTCATCAACATTGAGTCAATCACGCAAGAAGTAAAATATAAACAGTGTTAAGTACGTATTTTAATTAGCATATTGTAAATAAAGCTCCCTAAAATGCCCTTCGTCCTAGGTTTCTTGAATTTTAGAATGAATGGGACGATTTAATTACATTATATTCGCATTATGCTAAAAACATGGAACCTAAATATTTGAAATTTGTGCGATAGAACTTCCGTGGAAGGAATTCCTTTATAAATGGAGCCCAAAGGGGAATACTGCGGTTACGGAAGAGCATAGTTAATCATAGCTATATATTCACGAAACATTGAATCACCCTCGGAGGATGTAAAATGCGTGAAATACTACGTGACCTACGGTAATAGATTGGTGAAAGAGTACCTTATTAAAGAGTATCTTATTTTAAATTTTACAGAAATATGGTCGCGGTTTTACCATTTCCTTAAAGTTGATGCCATCAATGAGATGTTTATTCAGATGCCCATTGTTTCGACCGACCGAGCCATTTTCTTCGATCGGGGAGCCATGGTCCGAGAATAAATGTGTCTTACCTGCCAAACAAAGGCAAGTGAAATCGGTCAAAAGAATGATTCAAAATTTAGTTTGCCCCAAAATCGGATATAATGACTCTGCTGTTCTGCCGCATCGATCATGTTCGTCCTCGAATATGATCGATGCGTTGTTTCAAAGCCACTTTGTTGATTCCCATTTATGTTTAACTGTCCTTCAGTTGCGAAGCCGAAGTTACCACGATGCGTTCGGGAAATATTAATATTCTTCCTGTCTCAACCATCGTGAAGCAAAGAAATATATTACATCTGCTCTTGAAAGTAAATTGTCCAATCATTCACAATTGTGGTATTATAACAAATCCAATATCAGGAATCAATTTTTTTGTCTCATCAAACTCTTACTAACGGCAAACTTTTTCATTAGTTGTGGTTCAATAAGAGGACATAAAGACAAATACCTGCCATTAAATATAATAGACCCGTTCATATGCTATTTGTGCACGCGTACACTTCAATTATACATATTTTATTACATTGCTTAGCACTCATGAGCAGAACAAACTTTGTGCCATTATATCTATCCTTTTCTGCAGCCGTAAATATAATTCCCAACTTTGCGGAAGCACCGAGCACATGTTTAAAAGTCGGACCACCAAACCCCCAACCCTTTAACCCTCTCCCATTGATTAAAAAACGAGTTCAGTGTTCTGTTCTAAAAAGTAGCTGGCGAAAAAGCTTTTCTTCCGGAATATGTTGGAGGGAGAGACAGCAGCAGTGAGGGCAACCAAGTCAAAGAAAAGGCGGTGCTCTTGCCAATGGGGTGGACGGCTGGTGGGAGGGTGGGGGAGCTTGCACCCGAGCGCGGATAGCATCGGGGTAGAGGGGAACGCCAAAAGATGAGACGCCCGCGCCGAACCTCACTGCACGCCGCACGAGGGCCACGAAACGAGTGCACCCAGCGGAGACGGATGGCAAGAGAGACGAGGTCGGTGGTGGTGGAGTTTTTGTCTGAGGAAGGGCTTTGTGTGTGTATGTGTGGATTCGGAGCGAGGGAGGAGGGGGAATATGCGGTAACCCAGTTTCCATGGAAGCGCCCTCCCCCGCCTCCCACCGCGCTCTGCGCCCACCGCGAACTCGCCGGAATAACTCTCCGATGTCTGAGCAGAGAGGAAAATCCCAATAAATCCTGATCTCCTCTGCAAATGCGTCCTTCAAATAGTGCTTGTATGTGACGCTTTAACTAAGATGCCATTAGAATTTCTGTCAATCTCACTGTATTGCTTTTTCTAACTCTCCATTTACCATTCCCTCTCTGACATTTTCTTTACATTTTACACTACCCCTTTCTCCGTCTTCAGTGAGAGATGTCAACGTATTTTTGACAAGGTTTTGTTTAACGAAAGAGTAGAGATTCTTTCTAGATTCCTGTTATGGTATCTGCTTTTGTTGGTGACAATAAAAGGATAAGACAAGTACAATGCCTCCCAAAAGTGGTGGAATTCGGCGCCATGGGATAATAACCCGATTCACCGCGAGTGGACAAAACGATGCCCACAGGACTCGCGAGGTTAACGACGAACATGCGTGTAGCGGAATGCATCCTTGCTCTCAATATGTCGAGCTCCCAGAGAAGCATGTTAGCCACGAACGGAATTGTCAGACATATGTCTATAAGGTTTTCAGAGTAAAGAACAACTCCGGGGAGGTATAAGTTATAAGCTTTGGCCATAGCTGAGAAAAATAAATAAATAATTGTTGCCTCATTATAACACCTACATATGAAACTCTGATCACCGTGTCAACTGTTAGATTGTGAACTCAAAAAGCAGCAGGAACATTTTCGAAAGTATTAGTTCTTCCAAATGCGGATACGCAACGTGTACGAAATTTGTTAAATCAAAACATAAGCATGCGCTTTATCTGAAAATGTATTACAACAGACTAAAATTTTTAAACGTTGCAATTTGAGAATCCACAATTGGGTGAATTACTGCGTTAGGAAATAAAATAATAATTTCCTGGTTTACTTAAAAAAAATTAAATTTCTCCCTTCCATTTGGCTGCTCCTTCAATATTCATCAAATTCCCGATAAGATTGAAGTTTTAGATCCCATATTTAGAATGAAGCGTTTAGGAAGTAGGGCGGCGTGTATGTCACAAAGTAAAAAATTCTCCAATTGGGGTCTTAGAAAAGAGATGATAACTATTTCCGAAGACCTGAACGCAGTGGCAAGTTACTTTGATAGGAATAACGTGCAATCTAAAGGTCCTCGGCAGTGCTTTGTTAAGAATTTATTATTTATAAATAATTATGCCCTCTATTTTAATTTTGGAAACTGCTGCTTACACTGCAGAAAGCCTGACCGGGAGAGTAATAAATTTTACGAGACGTTTGTAGACGTCTCGTAAAATGGGACTCACCGTGAGTGAGGAATGATCCCTCGCATTTTCAAAAGTCAACGTTTAAACTTCCTCGGAACATTATTAGTGATTTAGTTTACCTAGTTCCCAAAGAAGCCTCGAAATATCAACATTAAAACTTCTCAGGGATCTTACTACTTCGAGAGTCATCAATTTTCCCTGGCTATCCCTATAACTATTACACTGGCAACGTTCGAATCGGTAATACAATTTTGAGGGCTTCCAGGACGGAATTCAATCTTGCTCTCTAATATCAAACTCCATTTTTTTATTTATTTAACGACTTTTGCGACTTCATAGTCCCTTATTCCACCCAACCGCTGTGCATTACATTGAAGAACAATTACAAACACCCAAGCCCTAGGTGAAGGAAAACCTACTTTTTGCGAGAATTGAACACGCGGCCTCTCGGTTGGCAGGCAAGGACTTCAACACCGCCACCGGGGCCGTTGCTCTAAAATAAGTATGTTGACGAAGCACGGAATGGTCAAACATTCCAGGAGGACGCCTGACCTTCCTTCATTCTCTACCGAATTTCAAATATTCAATCACCATGGCACATCGAATTGCACTTTTCTCCCGGGTCCACCTTCAATTTTAGGACGGCGTTTAACTCACACATTCGCCCTAAGCCAGCAAGCCATCGAGAAACATCATAATTGTAACTTAACAAAAGAGAATTATGTGCATGTGGCCGATGATGCTCTTTTGAAGTAAGGTTTTAGCATGATGCTGGAGGAAGGACATATTGGTGCACTTCTTTATTATTATTTTTTATAAGCGGGCCACTAATAATTCGAGAACTGTTGGTTAGCTGTGGATACCAAAAACCATGCGTCAGCATATATGTGTGCGAAAAGATAATATATCATTATAAATATTTGAAATTAAAATATTTAAAGTGGCCGGGCATTTTGTATCCGAAAGGAAACACACGAATTCGCCCTCCTCCGCCAGAAATGAAAGGGATACGCGGGCGAGAAAAAAAGAAACGTCAGCCCTCTATTCGCCCAGAGATATATTTTTAATCAAGAGGGCCTTCCCTCCTCCTGCCCCCACTTTCGCCCGATCCACACGCGAGGGCGTGTGTTGCGTCTCCGCGTCCATAAATAATCCCAACTCGCTGCAAATATGTTCATGCTCGATGAGATCGCGAGATGATGATGTGGGGTGCGGAGGGAAAGTGGGTGGATGAAGCCGGAGGACGGCCGAAAGAAGGATTGGGGAGGGAACGGTCGAGATCCGCTTCGCTCGCGACACCGCCCTCCCTCCCACCTCAGAGGGGTCCAGCTGTGGGCGCCTCCAATCGGGACGAGCCTGAGATTCTCACGAGATCAACGCTCGAAGCCAACAACTCGATGGGGGGGGGCGAAAGGGGTGAGGACGACCGGTTACTCTCCTCGCAACTTTCCGGGAAGTAGCAGACGCGGCGCTGTCGCTCGCGAAAACCACTCTCTCCTGCGGAGCATTCCCTCGCGTCCAGCCAGCCAGCAGCCGAATTTCATTTCGAAGGTGGTGGCGTGAGAGATAGGGGATGAGAAAGGGGCGGAGAGTTACAGAGGAGAAGAGGGTACAGTTAGAAGCGGAGTTCAAAGCAAAACGCAAAATAGACACCTTCATTCATTGGAAAAAGGCAGAGTGATTACCCTCATTTATTTGAAGTTATTAATCGACAGCTTTCAATATCGCCGCTGTGGGAGAGGCGGAAAATGAGAGAAACTCATCGCAAAAAATTTTACACTCACATAAACTAAAACTTAAAGTTGACATGGACTGGAGTTGGTGAGTTTTCCAGAGGAAATGTGTTAAGGTGTATGTGTTATCTGCTTCACACAAACACATGACGAAATTCCTAAAATGAATACCGTAATTTTCAAACAGGAAATATCCTAGACAGGAGCATGAAGTATTCCTGGATCAGCATAGAAATGGCAAGGATTGAAGGAATTTAGTCTTTCTCAAGAGTGAGCGTTTTACTGCTTCGATAGTGATCCATTGCATTTAGGCGTAAAAGATTCCATCCATCATTCAGTATAGTTAAGATTAAGAAATCGGTCACTCAAGTGTAGTAACTATGGCTGCATGCAGGTCAAGCTTCCGAATTTTTTCTGAATCTTAACTACAATCTTTGGATATAATTTTCAATAAGTTAATTTCAAAAATGTGGAATTTATGTATCAGGAAAATCAAATGAAACTCGGGATCGGGATGGTGCGGTGTCGTAACGTATAGGATTTCCACCGAGAGGGCCTGGGTTCAAATTCTGCAGTTAACAAATATTTTTCAGTAGTATCCCGATCCCAATTTGAAGTTCTTTGTGGAGAGCACTTTGAGTGAGTACGACGTCCGTCGGATGGGATGTTAAACTGTGGATCCCTTGGCGCCTTTTTTTAGTAGGCTAATGCCGGCGCCAAGTTTCTCTCCGCCCGACCTTTCACATCCATAAATGACCGCTAAGGTCATTTGAGCCATTAGGTCGGTCGCCTACTACTCCAGCGCAGCCACAACGTATGAATTTTACGCAATATTATTGTAACCAAGCAGTACAAGTTACATGTAAAGTCTAGCTGGGGCTAGTGTATAAGGATCTTATGATCGAA
The DNA here is from genome assembly GCA_037158775.1 of Hetaerina titia. Classification (NCBI taxonomy): domain Eukaryota; kingdom Metazoa; phylum Arthropoda; class Insecta; order Odonata; family Calopterygidae; genus Hetaerina; species Hetaerina titia. The sequence goes on along the minus strand of CM073768.1, from coordinate 15,740,129 downwards.
AGGTTAACGCAAACAGCTATGCTGATCTAGCAAGAAGGGTAGTCACTCAACGGTTATCAAGAAGAGCAGGCTCGTGAATATCATGTTGTGGGTTATTTAAAAATGTAGGCGATCCAATGACGCAATAAGTGCAATGTAAGAGATGAAGCAAACCTCTGGGTTGGTTATTATATTGCTGTAATTAGATTCGTGAAAATGAGCAGGAGAATACACCCGCGTAACTTACAGAAAGAAGCCTCTGAAAGCGAGAGGCATAAAGGGTGTCCCATTCTACGACCATTCACCAAAAGGCGGACCTGGAGAAAGCACTCTTCGCCGTAATGACCCCAACCTCTAAGGCGGCAAATATCGCGGTACACGTAGCGCGTGCAGGAACGCATATGACTGAGGGCGCATTGTGGACTTCGTTTTCGCCGACCCCCGCCCCCGGATTCCTCCCGCGGGGAGTGCGGAATGTGTGGCTGGGGTTGGGAAGAGTGGAGGAGGAGGGCAATGCGACCGCAGCGGAGGGAGACGCTGGGAATAGTCTCCCGAGGTATTCGCCGTTCGAGTCGTGGAGGACAGCATACATAGTCGAGGAGAAAATTATACAAAAACTCTTCTCTGGTGGCCGTATTGGAGGAGAACGGGTGGCAGGAGGAGACCGAAAAAAATGCCAAAAACGTCGCGACTCAAGTAACTTTCGTTCTTAGGAAACAGAGGTAAATATACGCCGGACTTAAACTAGAAAATATGGACACAAGTTAAAACTTTTAAATGTTTCTTCAGAGATGTTTCTACAAACAAACGTTCCTGCTGTTATTTCAGGGGTTCAAATGGATGATCGTAGGGAATTCATCGAAGAGTACCTCAAATACTTGGTCACTCAGGACACTATCCCCTCAGTTGCTACCGATACTATATGTTTGAGATTATTTACGTGAAACTTTCGGCTAAAGAATGCATTCCATCCTAAAACATCAGCTAAAGATTTCGCTGTTTGTTTTTCTCACTTTTAAGGGACACTCGTGTAGAAATATGGCAAGCATTCTATTCCGTAGGGGCAAATGGCCGGGACAAAAGGGACAACAATTCTTCTCCGCCCTCTTGCGGGGGAGGGGAGGGAGGTGACCTCGAGCACAAGGTGACCCAGAGCAACACGGTAAAGCGCGGTATTCGACCATGGAGGGTGCGCGCACCGGGGAATACTCGCACCAAAACGGAGAGCGGAGGGAAGGGGGTGGGAAGGGGTGTGGGGTGGGGTTGGGGTGGAATAAGAAGGAACCACTGTGAGTGACTGACATCTCTTATTCATTACTACCTCTCTCAACGTGAACAGCTTAAGTTCGTGAAGCTGAAGAATTAGTCGGATTGGTGAAATACTTCAAAGAATAATCGGGAGGAGCAGTGAAACACTACGGATTAAGAGAGGATTTTTTTATTATTTCCAGTGATTTTAAATCTGGTTGACGAGGACATTTCCAAGTTCGGCGAGGGAGGGTCGCGTGTAAAGGTGAGTAGTGAACAAACAAGTGAGTTATATTTTATCGTTACTTATATAGGCATCCACCGTTGACTCCTTTGCGTAAAATCAACATTAATTATGATATGAGACCAAACGTACACTCGCACGTAAGAAAAGGAAGAGGAATGGGAAGATATTTTCAAGAATGAAAGTGGCCACGATAGAGTAGCGGAACGATTTGGCTTGTGTTTCTCCACAATGGGATGTGGAACGTGTGAAAAATTGATGAAGTTAATAACGTTCTACTAATAAGAGTTTAGAGTGAAAAGAAATTCTCGACTGCATTGCGTTTTCAGAGATACTTTAAACTTCTCTTTATTTGGTATACTTGCAAACGATGGTGAAATACCTCAGTGCCATCGTATTAAAGATGTGTGTAGGTAAGAAAGAAGGTAAACCACTGCATCGTCGGCGAATATCGAGGCGACGAGCGGCGGCTTCGGGTACGAAGCGTTCCAGGCTGTGAGTTGTGGTTCGTGTTGGTGTCAACGATGCCATCGACCGTGGATATGAAGAGATTCTGTATTCATTCAGGGAATTGAAGTCGGAAGTGAAGAAGGGTGGGAGGTGTCGAGCGGGTTGATGTGACTCTCTCGATCTGCAGCCTTGTCCCGAGGATTGGTCGTGGACATCTGGTTTGGAGCCGAGTGGAAGGCATCAATTGGAGGTTGCGTGCTTTCTGCGGGGATAGCGGGCTGTCCTTCGTCGGCCTTCAGTCGGCGATCCAATCGTGTTGGAACCCCTGAACCGCTCTGGTGTTCACTACAAGTTTGAGGCCGCCAGGGGTGTAGCGCATAGAATATTCGAACACTGCAAGGATTTTTAGATTAAAGTGTAGGTCAGCGTGTAGGTCAATTAGTGGGTCTCTAAAGTCTTCTTTGCCAAATTATGTAGCTTTAAATGAAGTGAGGTTGAGTGCGAGCAATATCCCATTAACACTAAACAGCATCGGATGGAAAACTTTATAATGGATTCAATATTAAAAAGAAGACGATTCTTGTTTGAAATTGATAATACCGTAATTTCAAGGAAACCTTATCTCAATTGGTAGTTACTTTCCAAAGTTTAAAAAACAAAGTCGCAGAATATCATCACATTATTCAAAGCATAGGCCCTGATATCATTATTGGGAGAGAAAGCTGGTTATCCACTAATATTGCCGACGGTGAAATTTTCCCAATGTCTTTTTCCATTTAGAGAAATGATAGAACAAATGGAACCGGGGGCGGTGTCTTTATTGCAGTTAAAAATTTTCGCGTCAGCAGGGTTAAGGTAATTCTTGATTATGGTTTGGAAAGCGTTTGGTGCCCAATTAAAAGTCTTCAATCCAAATGAATTTATGTATGTGCATTTTACAGATCACTGGACGACAAAAACAGTTCAATATTACAATTAGATCAGCAAATCAAAGGTTTCTTATTCCAACACAATGATCGCGACATTATAATGGTGGAGATTTGAATGTTCCATCTATTGACTGGAGCACATATATTTTTAAAACGGGCGGTAAATACAAAGAAATCTGCGAATCGCTATTGAATTCTTTCACGTTGAACTCCCTGCATCAACTTGTCACTTCACCAACTAAGGGCGATAATATTCTGGATATGTTAGCAACAAAATTTCCCGAAAAAGTCTTTAATAAAGGTACTATGATAGGAATCAGTGACCATAGGGCAGAAGTGGTGCGGCTAAAACAGCGGTTGATTCCATTCCCACGAATCAGAACGTGTGCCCGGCGAGGGAGGACCATTTTTTCCCTTCATCGTCATCTCCAAATGGTTAAGGAAGGCCTTAGATTCCTCTTCAGCATTCCTTTGGGGGTGGAGGCTATGCGATAGACGCTAGGTTGCCTCGCAAACCACAACAGATAATGAATCGCACGAGTAGACATGGCATGTAAATCGTATGAGCACCGTGCTAGAGGTTGGAACAGAGGTATTCGGACCAGAACTAGGCCAGTCAGCTTAGCCTAGATTTTACCCTCCTTTTGAGTTGCATGCAACCACCATTCAGAAGTGATAAATTCGTGATATTTTATGATAATAAAAAAGGATGTAGTGTGCGTACGTTATCATATTATAATTATTTTGAAAGTAGAATGAAAACGTGAGAGCATTTTAAATCCCATGGGAATCAGAATGTTCGTTCTCACAAAGAAAAGATGTTGCTTAAAAGAAGAGCTTTACAAAAAAACTCCAGTGTGGCTCTGTAGGCTAGGTTTACCGAGTTTTTTTGCTCAAAAGATAGGTACAAAACAAGGCTGCAATACATTACTAGGCTGAAAACATAAAAGCTGAATACGAGTCAAATCGAAAGTTTCCTCATTCGAAATACTAACCGAGTTCTCCAGTGTGATACGAGCGAAAGAGTGTCGGCTTGTTTAAAATAACGAACACTGCGTATAGGACGGTGTCACGATTGCCTATCGGTTTGTGAACCTGATACTGTGGAGCTTCAACTGTGTTATTTGGTGGACTTATCGCTTTTATTAACTGCATAAGACTTCATGTTTTCATTTGTTTATGTTACTGGT